>CAKNWT010258734.1:0-19510 GCA_932066315.1 Andricus coriarius
CATGACTTAATCATTCTACAGCATTTGCAAAAACAACAGCCAATTTCTTTTTATCTTTATTGTGTCCAGTCTCAAATTCTAAAATCTCACTTTGATATATATCTTTCAAAAACTTCAATCGCTCACTTACATGTCGTGCATAATTTGCCGGTACAGCGTTTTTCCCTACTGATGTTCGAATTAAGCCAGTCATTTTTTTAATGTGATTATTTGAAACGCCCGTGGTAGTTTGAAATTCATCTAAACTTTCAGCAGTAAAGAAATTTTCAGATGAAAATTTGTTAGGGTTGACGCATATTTCTATTTTTTTGCCTAAAGTATGAAGCTCTACTGTCTTATCTGTACTCTTATTTCCGTCTTCTATGTGAATTTTGTGTTTTATTATACTAGAAGCAATTTGCTCTTTATGTTTATCTGGCAATTTATGTACTAAATTCATAACCTTTTTACCAGCGGCTGATGATGTTGAAGTACTACAAATGTGGCTTTTACCTTTGCCTACCTATTTCAAACACACTTTACACAATTGAATAACTTTTTGAGCTTTAGGCGTAGAATTCTTACATTTTGGAAGCTTCGTTACTTTCGACTGAGATGAGCCATACAAACCGTTCGATTCGTTTATTTTGTTTTGCATACCTTTAGATGAGTCCAGTGTTTCTTTCTTTTTCGATTTTGCATGATCAGTACATTTAGCAGTTAAACAAATGTAAGAATTACAGCTTTCATTCACATGAGAAGATGTTTGAGCTCGAGTACCTTTCGCTAGTAAGATATCTTCATAGTTTGGTATTTTTTAGATATGTCTTTGAACATTTCATTTTTCTCGCTCTTGAAGTGTAAGACGACATGAGACACAAATTTGGGAAATCTTGCATCAATTAGATCATAGTTTTTATCACAATATTTTTTGATTAACACTTCAATATTTTGATTAGTTAAAAAGCTATTCACAGTTTTGTTTCGAAAAATAATTTTTTTTTCCGCGCGGACCACACACCTTTCTTCTATTCTCTTCATGAATACACTTATTCACAGGCATAGATTTAAGCAAAAAAGTGAATCAGTTACTGATCAAAATACTTTTCAAGACGACCTACACAGTAAAAGAAAGGATCATTTTTGCTGCAGACCATTTTGCTCCAACGATCATTTGACTCTCGAGATCATAATGATTTGTCTACTCGGTTCATTTTGATCTGCTTTTAGTGTCATTTGTCAGACTGAACAAAATGGCCGCCAATTTTTGGGCGGCGATGTCACGACGACATAACCTAAAAGTTTTATCTAACCTCATGCAAGTGATAACTAAACTTAACAGGTGATATACTCTAATATCATATTTTGTTAATATTTTTACTTTTTAAGTACACTGCACGATCTGAAACCGTAAAAAGCTCGCATATGAGTTTCAGTACTTCAAGAACGGCGGCCATCTTGGTTTGATTTGATACATGATTCCGAATCAGATCATTGTGATCTCAAAAATCGATCATTCATTGCGGCCGATCAAAATGCTCTTAATTTCGGTATAATTTTTGTTGCATATCATAATGATGTTGATTTCGGTATCATTTTAAACAATTTTTTTACTGTGTACACGACGTATCGAACACTACTAATAAAATTGTGATATTTCAACGCGATTAACTTGAATCAGAGAGTAGGCTTAATACACAGCAAAACAGCGATGCAAATATCAATGTAAAACATAAACAAAGCACAGCAAAATAGCGAATAGCAATGTAAACATAAACACAGCAGATTTCAGAGATAGCCAGTTAAGAGGATGTATCCAATTTAAGTACAGTGATACGATTGAATAAATTGGAGCATAGTGTGTAAAAAATATAATAATAAATATATTACTTATGTCTGATAAATAGCTTCAAAAATACGTATCATCATTATTATTATGTGTCAAAATTACATACTAAACTTTATTTTTTCATTCTAATGCATCATTTTTAATAAAAATAATTAAAAAATGACATTTTTCGACTATATCTTGGAAAGAGGAGCAGATCCGATTTTGGGACCTTCATTTTCGGATTCTGGGGGTCAAAAACCATAGAATAGCGTACTCAGAATTTTTCGTCATTCAAGTTAAACCTAAAGACCTCAGACGATCACCGTGTTGTCAAATGAATTATAATTGTGGCTTACAAGGTGTCTTTATAACCAGATTTTACTTTATCTGATCAACGATTTACTTTTCTTCTGTTTGACTTCCATATAACTTCAGACCTCACATTTTTTCCCCTATTCCCCCTTTCCTTTTTTTTCGTTTTCTAAAGAATTCTTCTTTTATGCTCGTTTTTTTGCTTAAATGCCAACTGAATTAATCAAACCTGAATAAGAAAATCCAACTATTTTTGGCTGAAAGCTTTTTTGTTTTGTTAAAAGGTCTACTTTTATATTTTTAGTTCGGAATTCATCTTATGTGGTTAAAAATTCTACTATTCGGTTCAAAATTTAATTATTTTGTTGAAAATCTAACTACTTCGTTAAAAAGTAATCTTATTTTGTCAAAAATGCAATTTTTTTAATTCAACAAACTTTTTTATTTTGGGTTAAAAATTAAATTTTTAAACTAAGAATGTAACTATTCCATTTACGGTTAAAAAAGTCTCTTTTTTATTTAAAGATTCAACTATTTGGTTAAAAATTGATCTGTTTTAGGAGAAAATTTAACTATTTGGGTGCAAATTCATGCATTTTGTTGAAAATTCAGCTTTTTTGGTAGTTAATTAATTTTTTTTTGTTAAAAGAATAATTTCGTCGTTGAAAATTCAACTATTCGGCTTCGTGTGGACCAAGAAAATTCATTTCTTGCAAACTTCTTACAAATGTTTTTTTTACAAAATTAGTAGATACGTGATTTAACTACTTTGTTGAAAATTCGGTTTTTAAGGTGAAAATAAATTTTTTTATCTAAATATGTAACTATTCGATTTTTGGTTAGGTTGAAAATTTAACTATTTTTTCAAAATTCATCCGTTTGGAATGAAAAGTCATCTTCTTTGATTAAAAATTAATTTTTTTGTTTGAAATTTATATTTTTGGTTGAAAATTCATACCTTTTGTAGAAAATTTACATTGTTTATTGAAAAGTCATATATTTTGTTGAGAATTCAAATATTTGGTGAAAAATAAAACTCTTCATTTGAAAATTAAACAATTACTTAAAAATCAAATTTTTTGTTAAAGGAGCATATTTTTGGTTTGGTTATTAATTTGTTTTTTCTCTAAGTACAATCTATCGGGTTGCGAATTCAACTGCTTTCCAAAAAGTTCATCAGATTTTTTTTTTAAACTATTTTATTTTTGTTTGAAAACGTATCATTTATTTGTTTGAAATTCAAGTATTTGTTAGAAAACTCGTGTATAATGTTGAATATTTGTTTTCTTCGGTAGAAAATTATATTGTTTTTTGAGAATTCATCTTCCTGGTTAAAAATTCAACTCTTTTGTTTAAAATTCGTCATTTTTGGTTGCTAAATTAATCTTTTATATCAGTGCTTTCTTAGTAATTTTTTTAAACTGTATTTTAAAAATTTCGTCTTCTTGGTTTGAAAATTTAACTTTTTGATTAAAAGTTCAACTTTTTTCTTGAATATTCGTATTTTTAGCTTAAAATTTCAATCATTTGATTGTTTATTTAACTGTTTAGTTTAAAATGAACTTTTTAACTTTTTATCATTTATTATTAAGAAAGTATTAGAATTGTCACACATTTTACAACTTAATTTTGCAATGGATCTCTACATTTCGAGACCCGCTGATGCAAAAAATAATACAAAATTTCATTTTGTGGTCAAATTATGCAAGGTAAGACAAAATATGAATAGACAAAAATTATGCTCCCAAAAAAAATATATAAATTTGTTAAAAAGCACTTCTCGACCGAATGCGTAGTTTTTGTTTTATTCGTGAAAAATAACATTTAAAATAAAAAAATAACTTTTTTCGGAAAAACGACACAAGCAACGAAAAAAAGTGAGTAAAAAAAATTGTACACCTAAAACATATCTATTAATTGGTTCTAAATCTCATTTTAATAGGACGCTTAGTTTTAGTTTTCATCGTAAGAAGTAACATTATTAATAAAAAATTTTATTCGAGAAGGATAGTAGCTTTTTAAAAACTTTTTATTCTTTTCTTGACCCTTTTTTTATAAGACTTGATATTTAGGTTTTATTTTTTCGATAATACTATGAAAAAAAATCGAAAATTCTGATTTTCAGCCAAACGACAGTTTTTTCGATTTTGGATTTATCTATCGAAAATATTATGGGGAAATCAAACATTCGAATTTCGAATCAAACGGCGTGAGATAATTCAAAAAGTAATTGCAGTTTTTAAAAAATCCTACAAAATTTATTCCAACCATTTTTTGATAGGTCTTGCCATTTCGGTTTTATTTATCGAAAATACTATAAGAAAGCCGAAAATCCAAGTTTTAAGGGAAACGACTCAAAATATGGGGCAGATTTTTTGTTAAAATTTCGTATTTTCGTGTAGAAAATTCATTTTTTTTTGTAGAAAATCTTGTAGGGTTGAAAATTCAACTATTTTGTTAGAAAATCAAAAATGCAATATATGTATACTTGAATTTTGGAGAATTTAAAGCATTTTATATTGAGTTGAATATGCTATCTTAATTATTTTTTATATACAAGAATAGATTCCCCTATTATTTCCCTATTTTCGTGAAAAATTTCCCATTTTGCCTATTTTGAGAGCTAGCATTTTGGGCTGTGAAGCCTGATATTTTAATATTTTAAATTATTCTTGATAAGGGGGGGGGGCAAGATAAAACTATGTTCCTTAATAGTTTATGGTCGATGCCCAATTATTTTAATCACTACGATGATATTAAGGGTGCAGCATCTTTTATTTGCGGTTCGGTCTGTTTTACAGCGGCGGTCTTTCACACATCGATCAATCGCATTTCGAGGGTGGCAACAGCCAAAATTGCAGGGAACATAATCAATCACGGGTCGTTTTCGGCGGGCGGTTTTCGAAGGTGGGGGTAGACAGTTCGCATAGTTCCGAAACGGAAACGGTAATATCGCTGGCCCCGGGCGACCACTCCTTTGTCATTTTGTCATCCGGTGTAAGAATCTACCACTTCAACGCTGGAGTGAAAGAGATGGAGAGAGATGCCAAGACAGCGGTTTTCAAAAGAAATCAATGTCTGAGATATTAAAATACCGTCGAGTATCATGCCCACTTTTTTGTTCATTTTTTCCTTGCTTCGGTATGGCTTATCCCTTTGCTAATTAATTTACAACCACGAAGACGACCAGGGTCCATCAATTTTTCTTTTGTATGAGGAATTAGTACGATGAGAAGTTATACTTTTTTAAATTGCTAAAGCATCGCAGCTTTCGTAGGTCTCCTAGCCTATTAAGAGATTAATTAATTTCTTCTTCTCCCCCCCCCTAGGGTTGGGGTGAATTCGGCTGGGGTACGAAGTAAAATCGGCTAGGGTACGAAGTACAGTTGGGTAGGGTGCAGAATAAAACCAGCAAAGGTACGAAGTAAAGTCGGCTATGGTACATGGTACGGTCAGGTGACATACGGGGTGAATTGGGCTAGAATACAAGGTAGATTGCAGGATAAAATCGACTAAGGTATGGAGTAATGTCGGCTGCACTGTAAAAAAAACGTATAATTTCAAGGCTACTTTTCGGTATTGAAACAGTCCTTCAAAAATATAGTCGCGAGTGACTCTATTCTAATACCACTTTATTTTGATGCCACTAAACGACGTTTTAGTGCAACTTTTTTTGATCAAAACAGGACTGAAGGGAGAATCAAATTTTAATGACGTGACGTAGAACATGGGAACGCTAAACGTGCGTGAACTGATATTGAAATATAGAATCTGGGTTATATACAATTTTAGAAGTTTAAAAATCCTGCTTTAAAATAATATGTTGATTAGCAGTGAGAATTTATTGTTAGTTAAGAATAAGGAGACTAAGAAGAAGAAGTAATCACTAAGAAGAAGAAATGAACACTGGAAGACGAAGTAAACCACATGACGTATCCTTAGTGGAAAATAATGATGTTTGTATTTTACGCAGAAAGTATCCGATTTATCTTCCCGAAAACAAGAAAATTTGTAAAGTCTACTCCGAAAAATTGTTCACAAAATATTTTACATGAGGCCTGGAAAAACCAGCAGGTTAGGCTCATGTGATTTTACACTGTCCGAGGTAATTTACTTATTATATTTCTGTCATTTACATTAAAAATCACTGATATTTTTTGTCTAATAATTCTTAGAATTTCACACCCAATTTTTTTCAGTATTATAACACTTTCTGATTAGATTAGGTTATATTTGCAAGTGTCATGTGATTTATGCATTCAAGTTTAAATTAAAGGGAATAAAGATTTTACGATATTAACAAAGATTTTCTTAAGATTCCTGGGAAAATGATGAATTACTTTTTATTTTGAAAAATTAATTTTAACACAATATTAAAAAATATTTCAACAGATATCCAAAATAATCAAAAAACAATTTAGAATATTTTAAGCGACTTTTTTAATTTTCCAGGATTTGATCATTTGAAAAATTTGAAAACATTCCGGAAATTTTATAACAAAATGTAGATTTTTCAATATTTTAAAATAAAGTTTTGAAGCTGTTTAAGAATTTTGTGAGGTGTCAAGATAATACAAAAATTTTCTCAAGATTCCTGCCAATGTTTTAAATGATATTACTTCAAATAGATTTAGAAACAATTTTTGATTCATGAATAACAGTTGAACAATTATAAATTTGTAAAGACCTAAAATTAAAATAATTTTACTTCTAATTTCAAAATTGTTCAGTTTAAAAAATTTAATCTTTTAATTTTTAATATTTCTAACTTAAAATTGCTTAAAAGAATATAATCTAAAAATTTTCTAAATTCGTTGATTCATTCTTCAATTTAGAGAATTGGAAATTATGGCGTTGATTTACATATTTTTTAAGTCTTTGAATTGCACAATTTATAAGAGTTTCACAATTATTTATTTATTAGGCGTTAAAATTTATAAAACTAGGTTTTATGGTCCTTCAAGGTGAAAAATAAATAAATAATTTGATTTTACTTCTACCATGTTTGGTTGAAAATTTATTTTCTTCAGTTGAAAATTTAAATATTTCGTTGAAAATTCATGTACTTAATTAATAATTATTCTTTTTTTGCTGGAAAATTAATTTTTTTGGTTCAGAATTAGTTTTTTCAAATTGTAAATTAATGTTTTAAATAAAAATTTAACTATATAATGTTTTTTTGAATATTAATCTTCTTTAGTTAACAATTCAGCTACATACTTGTTGGGAAATTTCTGTATATTGTTGAAACTTTTGTGCGTCTTTTGTGGTAGAATATTAATCTTCTTGGTGATTAATTCACATTTTTGGTTGAAAATTCAACTATTAGGTTAACAATTCCTTTAAAAGTTAAAATATTTGGCTGAAAATTCATGTAATTTGTTAAAGACTATCCTTCTTTGGTAGAAAATTATTTTTTCTTTATATTTAAAATTAATTTTACTATGGTTGCAAATTAGTGTTTTTATTGAAAATCAATTTTTTAACTAAAAATTCAACATAAATTTTTGGCGAAATTTTTTTTTTCATATACCATTTTGGTAGAAAATTCATTTGTTTGGTTGAAAATTCAATTATTTCGCTGTAAATATATTTAACTTGTTTAAAAATGTATTCCTCTAACTAAAAATTAAATTATGCTACTTTTTTTTTTTTAAATTGATTTTTTTCAATTGAAAATTTATCTTTTTAATTCGAAATTTGAATTATTTTGGTAGAAAATGCATATTTTCGAGCTGTAAACTCAACCTTTTTAAAAAAAATTTGTCTTTGTAACTTAAAAACTCAACATCTCAGATGTGATTTTTTTTCTTCATTGATTAAAAATCTTTCTTGGTTGAAAATGTAATTCTTCTATTGAAAATTTGTATTTTTCAGTTAGATGTACCAGTTTTTTCTTTTCCCCGAATGAAAATTAATTATTCTTACAGAAAATGTAATAATAAAATTAAAAATTAATAAATCTTAATCAACTGAATCTGAAATTCTTAATTATGTGTGTAAATTTCGCAACATTCTTTTTTTCGAGTTATCAAATGACACAATCGTCTTTGAGGTAAAGTGACAACAAATCTTTCAATATTTTCTTATTTTCGTATAATCATTATATATTGTAAAAAATTGATTTCCATATTTAATAATTTCAAATAAGCGCGCCGCAACATCCATTGAGGTTGCTGGTGCTACTAGAAATCCGACCCGAAAAATACGGCAGTAAATTTTTGAGATACCCTGACGCAAGTTTTCGTATTGGATCTCCCGATGCAAACTGTTGAACCCGGACACATAAATTTTGAGTCGGGTTCGGTTCTTGCACATCTCTGCTTGTCCGAAACTATAAAGGTTGCTGACCGGGGCTGCGAAACCCAAAAAAGGTTGGTGGTAAACGGAATAAAAGCAAAATGAATTTCCAAAAACTCTTTTTTCATACAGGAAATGATTGACAGTATGGATATTTATCCTTTCTTCCATACATTTTTTAAAACCTTAACTTAAAAATTTGTTTCTGTAGGCGAGCAAATGGTCCCCTATTTTTGCCACGTTGAAAAAAAATTTAGCAGTCCCTATGAAGGTTTTTATTTCGAAAATCCAACTTTTAAAGTTTTTGAATTTTCATTCCAACAATTTTCACTATCCCGTCTTGTACAATATAGAAACATTTTTATTAGGGTATCATGTGACCCTCAAGTTTTCATAGTTATAAAAAAAATTCAAGGTGCCTAATAACACGCTTAGAGTTGCGATTTTATGCAAAAGTTGATATTAAGAGGTCAAATTGTTTCCTAATTTTTTTTTAAATTAAGAAACTTTCAGGAAATATAATTTACTTTACTGATAAAAAATATCGACTTTTGGACAGGCAAACTTAACGAACACTTATCCAATAATTAAAAAATAATGTTCTCAAAAAATTAAAACATCGATACATATTTAGTTGAAGAAAAGAACATTTTTGACGCAACAACTAGCATAACAAAGTTTTAGCATTGTTTAACTTTTAACACCTATTTGACTTGAAATTTCAAAATAAAGAAACTTTTTAGGAATTTTGAAAGTTTTCAAGAGAATAAAAATTTTTTTTGAAGATTCGTGAGAAAATTTTTAATGATTTTTTTGAAATAAATTTTAGGAGAAAATTGAAAATTGTTTCAAAACATTATAAATGATTTCCCAATAATTTGAAATACAATGTAGAAGATTTTAAAACAACGTTTTTTCCTTTTGCAGAATTAAAAAATTTTAGAAAAAATTAAAGTAAGTTTAAGAAATATTTTGCAGTTTTTACAAGATTGAAAAATAATTTCAAACATAAGAAGATTTGAAAGATTTACAATGTAGATTTTTCAACATTTTGAACAAAACATTTATAAGCTTTTTATGAATATTTAAGGGGCTCCAGAGAATAAAAAATTTTCTTAAGATTACTTAAAAAATTTCAAATGTTAGTTTCCTTTGATAGATCTAATTTAAAAGATTATTTAAATAGATTTTGAAATATTTCAAAAACATTCCAAAAGTGTAAAAAAAGAATCCTTTAATTTTCGAAGATTTTTAAAAAATCTTAGGAAAAGGTCGAATAATTGCAAAAGATATTTATAGTTTAGAAGATTTTGATATTTCCAAAATAATTTAAAATTTGAAATCATATAAAAAAAATTAAATTAATAATTACGTATATTTTTAAAGGTTTCGAAATAAAATTGTGAAGTTTTTTTAAGGATTTTGAAGCGTTTCAAGATACAAAAAATTGTAAGATTCCTGGGAATATTTTAATTGACTTTTTACGTGGAGAGGTAATTTAAAGAGACTATGTAAAAAAATTTTGAAACATCTCAAAAGATTTTCAAATTTTTTAAAAACGATTCTAAGAGGTCTCAGGGCCATTTTTCAATTTTTAAAATTTTTGTACAAATTGTAGGAAAAATTGAAATCTTTTTAAAAAATATTTAGAAGTTTTGAGAAAAGTGTCAAAAGTTATTAAAGTTTAATAATAATTTGAAGAATTTAAATCAATATGTAGGTTTTTAAAGCTTATGACATGAAATTTAAAGATTTTAAAGGATTTTAAATTTTGAAGGCTCTGGGGATTTTTTAAATTTTGAAACATGTCCGAAAATTTATAACTTCTTTTCAAATTTCTTCCAATTTTCTACATGAAAATTCCGAATTACTATTCATTTTTTAAGTTTATTTTTAAACTATTTTTTTTTTGGAATAAAAAAAAATAGTTTAAAAATAAACTTAAAAAATGAATAGTTATTCGTAATTTTTATTTTGTGGATATTATCAATTACTTAATTCCCAAAAATTATAATTTGGTTGAAATTTTGTTCCTTTGTTGGCTGAAAGATCTTTTTTTATGAAAATTCAACTATTTTATTGAACGTTCGTCTTTTTTAGTTGAATTCAAACTGTTTCTGATCTAAAGTGAAAATATTTTTGTTTGAAATATCAATTGCAAATATGTCTAAGAATTTCAAAAATCTTTTTGATTTTTATTTTAAATTTCAGAAAAATTATATTTTTATAACTTTGAAAAAAAATACTTCTAGAATAAATAGTTATTCGAAATTTTTGTTTTGTACTTAAAATTTTTTTTCTTACTTTGGAATGCAATTGTGTCACGACTCAGCAAACCACGGCTTTGACGTCCGAGGCAGCGGGCGAGTTCGTCGAAGGTTTGGTGAGGAGTGACACACGATATTTTATGTAAAAACGTTACGGTTTTCGTATGCGAGTGTGTGTCGTGGGTGAATCTTTAATAGGGGCGGGGGAAGGGGGCAAGACCCTCCGGATAAACACAACAATCATTTTCAGATTTTTCTTGTATGCGAGGTGGTGTGCACTGTATAAACTCCATTTTGATTATCACTCGCCTCTCACAAAAGTAAAACTCTTTTGTTGAAAACTAATTTTTGTTGGTTGAAAATTCATTATAGTCGAAAATACATCTCTGGTTGAAAATGTAACTACTTTGTTGAAAATCAGTTTTCTGAACTAAAAATGTAACTATTCCAGTAGAAAATTTAATTATTTCGCTTAAAATCAGTCTTTTTTTGTGATTGGGAATTAGATTTTTAACAGAAAATTTAACTATTGTATTTTCGTTTAATAATCGACTTATTTTTGATGAAAATTAAACTGCTTGGTTGAAAACTGATTCTGGTATAAAATTCAACTATTCAAGTTGAAGATTCATCATTTTTGTTGAAAATTCATCGGTTTCGTTGACTAGTAGATTGTGTTACGACTCAGGAAACCACGTATTTCATGTCCGAGGCTGATGTTTTCACGTTTAAATAAAAAATATCAATGTCAACCAAATAATTGAATTTTCTTTTAAAAATCTCATTCCTAAACCAAAAAATAACGGATTTTAAGCAAAATGGTTTAATTTTTAGTTAAAAAGATTGATTTTCAACGAAGTAGTTACATTTTTAACAGAGATGAATTTTTGATTAAAATTATGAATCTTCAAACAGAAAAAAATTAATTTTTAAGGAAAGAGGTTTACTTTTAACCAAGTAGTTCAATTTTTAACAAAAAAAAGATTATTTCACAACGATCAAAGTAACAAAATTTTCTATTATAATTTAGAAGAAATTCTTCTTCGAAATAATACTGCTACTCTAAAAACTACTTGAAGTACTTTCTTTTTCTAAAATTTGGAAGAGAGAAAGTGAAGAGACAACTGATAATCAAGATGGCGTTTATGTAGTGCACACCATCTCGGTGTTGCATAAAATATCGTGTGTCACTCCTCAGCAAACCATCGGCGACCTTGCCCGCTGTTTGCAGTACTCGGCCATGCCTCGTACTACAAACATCGGCCTCAGACGTCAAAGACGTGGTTTGCTGAGTCGTAACACAATTTACTATTTTTAAATCTTTTAAAGATAGGGGATCATTTTCTTAAAAAACAAAAAGGAATTTCCAATGGATGATATAGAAAATCTAACAAAAATAATTTTATGAGGCACCCTAATAGTCGTATTTTAAACTAAAATGTTAGTTTTGTTTTAAATTTCGTCATATTCTTATAAAATAAAAGTCCTATGAGTTAAATCCGAAATAAATTTTAATCCATGATTTAAACTCGCCTTATTTTCTTGGTGTATCGTTGCTGTTGGTCGTTTTCCCTTCGCTAATGATTCCTCAGACTGTCTATTTATCTTCTGAATATCCTGTTTATATTTACTCCCGTCTGAGGCGGAAATGATGTAGAGGACGCAAGCTAGGAAGCAGATTCGTAGGTTGAAATATGGCACATTTGATGCTAGCACGATCGTCATAATCGACCTAATAAAAACATACATATTTATCAACTGGTTTTGTGAAATCAGTGCAATATCTTCATTTATTATGATACAGAAATTTCAATGTGTAATGATAAATTAATTATTATTTATACAGGAGCAACATTAAAAATATTAACAATTAAGGCAGTTTGGCAAAAAGGGAAGTCGTGTCTTGGTTTTATTTTAAACCAAATACGCGAAAAGGGCCTATTATACGAGGTCTGTCCGGAAGGTATCCGACCTTGTGCTATAACTTTGTACCTATTTATGCTATTGACAAACAAAAAGTATTGTCTATTTATAGCGGACCTCTGTGAGGCCCTCTACTAAGTCAGATGGACCTGCGAATATTTATCCGACTAGCGTACGCAGTTGCGTAAACGTCTTACCATGTACGCGTCACGTTTCAGGATGACGGAACGCACCGAACAAACATTGGGCATTTAATATTGTTAAAAACTTGAAAATTTATATGCGGAAACGATCATTATAATTTAGAAAGCGAATGGTGATGAGTCTGTGAGTGATAGTCAAATTAAAGAGTGGTCTAAGCGATATAAAGGTGGTTGTACTTCAGTGGAAAGTAAACTTCGCTGTGGCAGGCCCGCAACAGGCAAAACCTTAAAATTTGGAACGAGTGCGAGTGTTAATCAATGGTAATCGTCGCTTCATTTCTGGCAAAAGAACAATCATTTAATAAAATAACAAAAGACAGTGAATCAGAACACTCTTCAATAAGAAAAAATACTAGCTAAATCATAAACTGTATCTCATTGTCGAAAACAGATCTAAGTGTCATAAAAACAAAAACCAATTTCGATAAACGTCGCTCGGAAAAGGGGACTAAATAAACTTGAAAAATTTTATATTTTCAAGATTTTTCTCTTATAGCTTTCAAATCATAAGCCTCAAGTAACAAAAATAGAGGGAAATTATTAAGTAGCAAAGACTACAAGAAACTTCTTTTAATTTATGTTAGATCCCGTTTTCTCTGTAAGAAATACTTTTTTTAATTACATTACAAATCAAAATATACATTCAGTACACGCGATATTTAATAGCTATTAACCCTATTTGAAAAAAGATGTGATCATTAATTCAAATTTACGCCCATTCACTTCTTAAGATTTTTCTCGAAATCCATTTAATAAATTTTTAAACATCAGGTTGAAAAAGGTTTCAAACAATAATTAATAATATCAAACTAAAGACATTGAAAATTTGAAAAAATATATATTGTACGATTCTGAATTAAAAACGTTATAAATGAAACAATCTTCTAACAGGTAAAATTTAGAATAAATGACAATATTTCAAACGGAATTAAAAGGAATTCAACTAGAATCGTTTATAAATTAAAGCCTATTAAAGTCAAATAACTTGAAATCTAAAGAGTTTGAAATTAAAAAATCTTGAATCAAATTTAAATAAAATTTACAATTTTATTTTAAATTGAATAGTATGGAAATTTATTGATTCCAGATTAAAATTCTGAAGAAAAAAACAGTTACAAAACAATAAATAATTGAAAATTTTAAAACTAGAATTTTCAAAATGGGATTATTTAAAATTTGAAGCAATTGAAATTGCATTATTTCCAATTAAAAGCGTTCACAATTTAATAATTTGAAATATAAAAGTTTTGAAATTCATTAATTTTCAATTCAAAGCGAGTAAAATTTCACAATTTGAAATCGAAAACTAAATTGAATCTTTCAAAATCAACGATCTTAAAGTTCTAGAATTTTAAATTGTTATTACATAAAAAAATATGATTTAATATTAAAATTAATTTGACGAATTAAAAAAAACGGTCAAAATAAAAAGTAATTTTAAACAGCACACATTATAACTGGGAAAAATTCCACTACGGAACTTAAAAAATTAAATCAATCAGAAATACATTAAGAACTGAAAAAAACTGTTGCCATAAAAAATGTGATAATAACACTTTTTTATAATAAAATATTTAAACATTACAATTATTTTAAGTAAATTAAAACTATTGATAAGTAAATGTATTTGTTCATTATATATTTTAAAATTCAATTATTTCAATTTTAATCATCATCATCATCATCAGTAGGTATCAATTTCAACAAGTTTAATTTTGATCTATTTAAATTATTAAGGACACAATTTTAAGTTTTTCAATTTGAAATATTTTTTTTTTTTCAAGTTCAGTTTGAAATTTTTAATATTGCGGAACATTTTCACTCAAAATCTCTAGAATCTTCTTATTTTTAAGGCTTTAATTTAAGAAATTATTGTCTTCATGCTTCGTTATTTTGAATCTATTGTTTAATCACAAACCTTTTAAACTGAGAATTGTGACTGTCGCATCTTTCAATCAGAAATCTTACTAATTTAAAGAATTTAAAAAAAAGATAGGCAATTTTTTTACGTTTTGAAATTGAAACCAAATGTGAGATTTTGACATTTTGAAAGATTAAAGAGTAAAATCGTCCTGAAATTTTTAATATTTGGATTAAAAACTACAATATTGTGAAATTGGAAGCCTATAAAAAAGAAAGTTACGAATTTAAACAAGAAAAGTTATTCAGGTTGGAGGAAATGGATGTGGAAGTTGACAAGCTCAAGTGACAGTAACCAAAAATGAGCCCAGGCTTGACTGTGGATTGAAATGAAAAATTCAATTTTCAGTTTGAAAATAAAATAAATGTAAAAATGTTTACCAATTCCGAGAAAATCTACTGAGAATTTTAGTATTAATACTTCATGAGTTTTAAAATCGGTTAAAAAACCCCTTAAAAAATCGTGAAATGATAATAATTTTAAGAAATATCAAAGCTAAAAAGGCTAAAAAAATTGTTACTATGTTAAAATTGCGAATAAATTGAAACAAATCTTTGTGATATTTTTTTAAATTATTGTATCAGAAAATTATAAATTAAAAAATTCCTCTTAACACAATGTGTAATTGATAATTTAAAAAATTTTATTATGCTACAAACTCATTTTCGATGAAAATGTTGGTTATATAGTTTTGTACTGCAGCCCTTCACTTATAATAAAATAAAGGGTACACTTCGCGCTAAAAATTGACACGGTGCAAAATTTCGAAAATTTCACTATATCCACACAAAAAAATTAAAACCTTTTGATCCATAATTACCCCGGTTAAAGATATTATTTTTGAAACCTATTTTAAAATTTAAGAAATTTGCGGTATTTAACAAAATGAGAAAATAAACATTATTCTACTGACTGAAATTTATAGGAAGACAAAAGCCTCTTAGAATTGACTGCTTTGATTCAATTCTCTCCACGAAGTCTTTCCTACTATAAATCTACTCGCGCAACTGTTACAGTTGGGCGTACGCAGGTACGTATATCTACGTTTAAGTATCTAACGACCTATTAAGCCCCAATGCTCGGAAAGGCATTAATTTCACGACGAGCATAACTTTTCTGCCACAATTTGCATCCCCTCTTTCTTAAAACACTGGGAAATTAAAAACGTCCGCTCATAAAACTCGAAAAAGAGTTGAAATTATGACTGCTCCCGCCTTCGGAATCATAATCGGAAATTTTTTATTCGCCGCATTTAAGGTGCTTCAAAAGAGTCGGTTTTTAAAATCATACAAAACACAGTTACAAGGATGAATAGTTTGATTTAATATTTTTACCACATAATCTAAAGACTTATACATGTGTGTGAATAGACCCTTTTTTTTTAAATTCTCTTGTTGGTATTATTTTTTTTTGTTAATTGAAAATATGCTGATATTTTCTGCACCTCAAAATGGGCAACGCGCCGCTAGGAGTGTAGCCATGGTAAACCGATAACAGGCGCTCACCGTTTCAAAGTGCGTTTAAATAAAAAAACAAAAAAACAAGACCAGTTTTCAAGATAAGGGCTCTAGTTATGCACATGCATAACCCTTCAGATTGTGTGGTTCAAATATTACATCAAACAATTCACCCTTGTAGCCGTATTTTGTATTATTCTAAAAGTCGACTCGTTTGAAGCACCTTAAGGACGCGTCCCCTTGCAATGAAAGCTTTACAATTGATAGTTGCAGGCATCTACCATTTTTTCTTAGAAGTAGCAAACATCGCATTCAGAAATATAGAATCATGGATGCACCGCTGTTTTACCTGGTATTTTTTAAAAATCATGTAATGATTGTAGAATAAAATCTAAAGAACAATTTTCTTTTCTCAATATTTCACTCTAAAACTTTATTTAGGTCCTTCTAAATTATAAGGTTCCATGTCGGAGAGACCACCTGAAAAGGTGATAACTCGTGGAGACAAAATAAAAAGGTTTTAACTCGCGTGGTGAACTCTAGAAGCTTCAGCATCCCATATAAATTGTATTGTGAACAGCAGCGCCCTCAACTTTGTAGCACCGTATCATTCCATCTCGACGAGTTAAGACCTTTTCATCTGGTTTCTCCCAGATGGAACCTTGTCATTTGGAAATGTCGACATCACTCAAAATAAGCCTAGCTTTATCCAGTGCATTCATATTGAAAAATTACTATACATATGAAATTACATACAAATGAAAATTGCTGTACATATGAAAAAATCGCTTCTAATCCTATCACAAAACTTCAAACTTCTACTTCTGATTTATTAAAAGAGTGGAATTCTAAAGGATATTTTGGTACTAATTCTAAAATAAAGTTATTGTCAACTTCCAATACTAATATAGCAAAAGTGTGTGGCCTTCCAGAGGTTCAAAAAATTAATTTTTCTCTAAGACCTGTGGTATCTTATATTAGCACTCCAACTTATTACTTGGCTATAACTATAAGTAAAATATTATATGATTCTCTTCCGAAATCAAATTCTTTCGTTAAAAATTCTATTACTTTTCAAGAAAATATTATTAAAATTCAAATTCCGTATAAGCATATTTTTATGTCTTTAGATGTAATCTCACTATTTACTAATATAACTATAGATTTGGTTCTCTCTGGCATCGATAAGTGATGGTGCCACATTAAAAACTTTACTAATAATCATCAACATGATTTTAGATCTGGTATCTCTTTTCTCATGAATTCTACTAGTTTTCAATTTGATAATCATTTTCACAACCAAAAATTCGGGACTCCAATGGTGTCTCCGATTTCAGGTATTCTTGCTGAAATTGTCTTACAAGATCTAGAATTAGAATTTTTTTTAAATGCAAGGGTCAAAATCCATTCGTTTTATAGATATGTTGATCTCACTTTTCTTATTGTTCCAAAAGACGACATTGAAAAGATTTTTTCTTGTTTTAATATCTACCACGAAAGGTTAAAATTCACATTTGAAGTTGAATATGAGAATTATATCAGTCTCTTAAACTTAAAAATTATCGAGAAAAATTCAAACGATATTATCACGAACTGGTTTAGAAAAACTACATATTCTGGTGACTTTTAAATTTTTTGTCAAATAATCCCATACACCAAAAGATAGGCATTGTGAAGAATTTATTCAATTCAGCTATTCATCTCTCCGATGAATCTTTTCATCATGAAAATTTAATTTTAGTTTAAAAGAATATTAAATTACAATAGTTATCCTGAACTTTTTATTGAAAAACACGTCAAAATAAGACTTTTTCAATTTAATAATAAAAAACCTTCTTCAAACTAAAAGATCGCTAGAGACTAGAAGAAATGAGCATTTCAGAAATATTAACCATTGTACTAAAAACTATAAAGAAATTCCTAGACACATACACTCTGTTCATAATGGAGATTCAAATTATATCAAATGGGATGAAATTAAAATACTGCATAAAGAGTCAAATTATTTTGAAAGAAACTTCGTCGAGATGATGTATATTAAAAATAAGAATGGCAATGCTTTCAACAATATTGCTGATTTGAAATTTTCACAATTCTGCTCATAATATGATTTCAGATCAAGTTTGTTAATGGGATTTCACCTTTTAAAATTCGTTAAAAAATTTAAAATTGGCGATGAAATTTTCTTTTTTCCGAATCAGTATGTTCGATCCTTTTAGTACTTGATCGACTCTGGCTCGGGCCTGCAGGGCACATTGTACCATGCTCCCTTTTAAAAATCTTTTTCTAGAAATCATGAATTTTTATTTAAATTCAATTCTTCATGAAATAATTACAAAAAATTTTTTTTTTCAATCCTTTTATTTTTTCGAAAATTTTACTATTGTAACTGAACTTCACCGCTCTACCTAATGGTAAGTCATTGTATTTTGATGTTAAACAATTATGTTTTAAAACACTTTTACTTTTTATGGAAGTGTTGCTAGTTTTCTTCTATATAATTTATCCCAGACGTTAAAAAATTATTGAGGATTTTCAATCTTTCTTCTATCTATCTACTATATTCCTGTTATTATTATATTATTAACTTTTTTTAAATGAAAGAAATTTCCAATGATGTTTCACGGAGAAAATTTGTGTGTTAAATTTTACATAATTTAGTTCGGTAAACGGAGGACATTATGGCATTATATTAAAATTTCACTTTCAGTTATGTAAAATGAAATAGGGTAATACTTAATGTGAAAATATGAATTATCAATATAAATTCATTAAAATTTAATTCGTGATTCAGTAAGAAATAATACGACGAGATAATAAAGATCACCTGCCAGTTAGGTAAAATCAGTCGAACTTTTAGGTACAGTTTCGATCGTAGAAAACAAAGTCTACCTCTCTATATATGTGAATTCTACATCCCAGTCATGTAAAATTTTGTGCGCCAGCAAAAAAAAAAACATTCTTGCTACAAACAGATTCTGGGGAAATCCACTACTGACAAACACATGCTCACACATATCATACAATTCATAAGCGTATTGTTGGTACATATACACAGTTTAACTTAAACAATTACATTAAATTACGATACATTACATACGATATAGTCGCACGCTTTTAACGATATTAACGCTATTAAAAATCGAAAACGCTGTGACGGGTTTCGAACCACCTAAACTACGCTTAACGCGTTCTATCGCTAAGAACTAAACCTCACGGCTAACCTAACAGTTGGAATATCGATAAAAAAATCTGGGCTATAAAGTTAAAGTACGAGTACGCCACGGCCGTACAAAATAATATCTGGTCCCCGTTTC
>CAKNWT010258751.1:0-12508 GCA_932066315.1 Andricus coriarius
TCAAAAATAAGGTTAAACAACCACCGCTGGGTCTCACTGGGAGCAACTGCTATCTAAAAACGACACCAGCTCCCAGTAGGAACACGGTAAATCACACTCACGGCCACGTCTCATAACCGTGACATGGATGGTCACAGGACACGATGAAATCACAACGACAGGCCAGCGAAATCCTCCTGTGTTTTGAGGACACGAAGCGACCCAAGGATAACAGCTTTCTGCATCCATTTCGCAAGTGCCTTGGCATATTTTTGGCACGTGGTTATGGCTTTAAGGTTACGAAACAGTGATAGTTTCGCACCTCCGAGAACACCTATCATAAGGACAGTTGCTTGTACTGAATATTTTGGTTACAGTCTTTGCAGCTCCCTTTTAAGGTCTTGATACCTCTGCTCCTTTTCATTCTCCTTGGCAGTGATGTTGTATTCGGACTGGGCCGAGAATTCGATCACGAATATAGTTCGTTTCTCGAAGTCTTGGAGAACAATATACATATATAGCTGTATTTCGACCGATACCCTGTCTTCCATCAATTTATAGACGTCATACAGCTATTATTGCAAAGAAGGTATATTCTCACTGCAACGAGAATGACATACTTACTGAAGAACAAAAAGGATGTTGTAAAAACTCGCAAGCAAGGAAAGATCTAGTCACCAGAGACGCTGTTGCCATGAATCAAGCTCGTAAACATCAAAGGAACTTGCATTTGGCATACATTGACTACAAGCAAGAGTTTCCGTCCGTACCACATAACTATTGGCTTGAAGTTTTAAAAATTTACAAAATCTGATCACGCATCATTGACTTTCTAAGTCGTGCGATGATGCTTTGGGGTACAAGAATCAAGTATTTTGATCATGGACATCCAAGGATAACTAGATCAATACGCATTATGACGGGTATATTTCAAGGAGACTACTTCAGTGTACTATGGTTCTGTTTAGCTTTGAAACCATTGAGCAAAACACTAAGTAGCATGTCTCATGAATTTAGAATACATGATTATGAGGATATTCATCCCGTGACCCATCTTGTGTACATGGATGATCTGAGCCGGTACCTCAGGAAATTTTGCTATTTACCTTTACCGAGGATCTGGTGGTTCGGATCCCACCTTAAGAAGGAGGTCCCATCATCATGCACGAGGCTGCAATCCAGTCCGTGAATGATGGTGTAAAAACCAGGCTTTTCCCAATATGTCAAATTAGGGGCATTGCTCTTATCATATCACTTGATTCCATCACAAAAATACGTCCTTGACTGATGATACATACCGGGACAGGCCCGTGCGGACTATTCAAAAACTCTAACGCTAAGAAAAAATGCCTTCGCAATATTGGTCTGTAACCATCTTAAGCCTGAGACAAAAATTAGCTTCACAATAATAATAATGATGAAGAGCCTCGGTCGCGCAGATGGTTAGGTGCTCAGACTTCACGTTAAAGGTTAGGCGTTCGATCCCTGAGCCGGTACCTCTGGAAAATTGTTATCTATGTACTTTTACCGAGATTCAGGTGTTTCGGATCCCACCTTAAGCTGTAGGTTCCCCCATTATGCACTTGGCTGCACCCCAGTCCGAGGACGATGGAGTGAAAAATTCGTGCAGACTATTAAAAGAAATGCAACTTCAACAAAAATGTCTTCGCCATATTGGGCTGTAAACACCTTAAGCCTAAAGGAAATATGAGATATAATAGTAATAATGATATTTATTAACTTTTACAATAAAAAGACATTTGCCTACTTGATGCACACGATATTTTACGTAACAAAGGTATGATTTGCAAGTTTTGCACGTCTCACATTTGAGGTTACGTTGACGCATCCATAATCATACAGGGGCTACAGCAAATGCGCATACGCGGAGAACGATTCTGATGATAATTGTACTCTGCAACACTCCGCACATGCTGATTCACTATGCCTCCTCTTGTTGTGTGCACGGCTTGTTTCAAAACTATTAAAAGACGCTGATAAAACGCTTAAATCATGCCTGCCATAATAATTTATTAACTTATCTAGAAAAGTAGAATTGTATTGAGATTTCATTTTTTCATGTATATTATCAGTGAATACATACCAACTATTGGAACCGCACTACGGACAGCCACGTAACGCATCGTCTGATCAAAGCCGGTCGCCACTACTGGCTACTACCGTCCACGCTAATGGCACCGGGAAAATGAGTTGTGTCGCTTTGAGACTGCCTTTCCGTAGAGCACTGTCCGAATCATTGATAAGCAAATTTCATGACGCATAATAATCAAGATATTTCGATTACTAAAAAGCTTCTTTATCTCAAAGCCTGTGTTACAGGTGATGCGGCGAATATAATTGCGTCTCTTGAAATGACTAACGAAATTTAGAGTGTAGCATCGGAAGATTTAACTGGCACATTTCGCAATAAAAAACTTATCATTGATAGCTACTATTATTGTCTTGTAAGGCTGGTCCATTCAAGTCCCATAGCACTGCGGTTAAAACCTATTGTACTATTCCCTTATATTTTAAAACCCTGGTGAAACAGAGCTTTACACACGGGTCACCCTGGCTGCTAAAGTATCATTCATATCCTTTAGAATGAGTACTTATACCGCCAGACTACTCCACTTCACTGAGTATGGACCTGTGGAAATTTTTCTTTTACTAAGGTCGGTTCAGAATCACTGTATGAAATTAATCACAAACTTCAAACACAAGCTTCATGTATTCTTACGATTTTTACGCATTGCGACATTACATTTCACGGTTTTGATATGTTACCGTTGATGGCTTTGTAATTCGCGAAAATCGGGATTCGAAAACAGGAATCGTCTACCCATAATATTACTTCTGAAATGAAGGAACTTCCAAAATTATTGTTTTCGTCGTAGTGGTTTAATCTAAAGTAAAACAAATTTATTCTTTCGGGACACACAATTTATTTAAATATTTTTAATACAATGTATTTATGAAGAATGTAAATATCAGCTTCAACAATCTTAAAATACAATTTATCGGTCGAATTATGCACAGCTATCAACTTCATACATGACGCAAATGATAACCACCACAACAAAACACAAAGTGAGGATATGTTACCTATCCTCCTCACTTACCAGTAAAAATCGAAATTTATTTGACACAAAAAAATCCTCAAGACTTTAAAAATATGGTTAAGAAATATTTTTAACATTTCATGTAACTTCCCTCTTTTAGTATCTGACAAAACATTTTTAGTAGCAATTCCATATCGAAATGCGTGGGCGAATTGTAAGTTTGATCGACAGCTAAATCAACGGCTGAAAACAACCCCATTGGCAGAAGATGAACCCGAAAATTATCCAACCGTATCAAATATTTTAAAACGGGATTTTTATATCGATAACCTTCTAACTAGTTATTTAAAAAACTATTCACAAAATACACAAATGCCTTTAGATTTCGCAGAAACTATCAAAACTCTACGAGTTTTTTGTAAGCCAAGCACTGATCCATTTACTTACGCAGTTAATTTCTCTGATTCAAATAATACAACAAAAATAATAATTCGAAGTCTATGGAAAGATAAATTTTCGTGACGATGAGACAGTCCCTCCGAATTTTCAAAAAATGTGTGTAATTTATCGCAATCAATACCCTCTTGTGAATCACCTTGAATTTGAAAGGTGCATTACGCGTACGATTAATTACAAACGCGATGGAGGGATGTCCACCAAATAAACTAAACGCAGCGCTGTGCATCGCCTAAACGCGACGTGGAACCGTACGGTGTGGATGCGTCAAACTGTGAAGGCCGTATCCAGCCATCTTCACCGAATCACGAAGTTACCTCAGTTACCTCTTTAATCTTAAAATTGCTGCTTTTCCTGAAAGATGCTCAGTTTGGTATATTGGATATCTGAAACATCTCTGCTCGCCATTAAAATTGTTATTGTACCTTACTAAAATGAACTTGTCATAATCATAGATCGTTTACACCCCCTCCTTCTCTTCAGTTATCCACAATCCCACTTCGATTAAAGTGTATGAATTTATAATTTTAAATAATTTTAAAATCGTCGTTTAAATAGGCAGTAGGTGAAAAACACACTTTTATTAATCAATCCATGCCTCACCAAAGGAATGAATTATTTTGGACACATTATATAAAAGTACATACAAATTTCGGTATTTCTGATAATTACTCACATTTGAAAGAATTCTTTTCAATAATCTGTAATAAAAATGAAATTCTATCAGTATGTAGGCCATTATATCTCAAGTAATTTTCAACTCTTCTGATGACAAGAAAAATTTGTTTAGGCAGTACAATTTCGACAGGATCATGAGCACTTTTTGAAAAAAATTGACCTTCAAGGAGATATGTTTCTAAACGCAACAATACATCAAAATAATGAGTAAATAATAAGACGTATAAGACATTGAGAAGATTGAAATAATATTAGGGCTCGTCCATAAACTACGTAGCCACTAGAAGGGTGGGGGGAGTAGTGGAAAATACTACGTTAATCTACGAGGGAGGTGGGGGCCTTTAACCCTAGCTACGTAGCTTAAAGTACAGATGTCACTACGGCGTTACTAGTGTAGCGACCTAATAACGAAAATTGAGTATCAAATTTTCAATTCAGAAAAAAATTTAGTTTTTATAAAATAATTTATAATAATATTTATTTAAGCGATGAAATGAATTATTTAATGTATTCACAATTGGCACTTGGTTTTTATCATTAAATTCTATGGATTTGTGTTGAACGTAAAGTAAATATATACGATAAAATAACACCTTCAACAGCAAAATATCGATTTAAAGGGGGAAGTACGTAATGAAAAAGCTACGTAGATTTTAGGGGGAGGGGGGTAGTGAAAAATCTACGGCAATCTACAAGGGGAGACTCAAAAAATGACTCAAAACGGGCT
The DNA here is from genome assembly GCA_932066315.1 of Andricus coriarius. NCBI lineage: Eukaryota > Metazoa > Arthropoda > Insecta > Hymenoptera > Cynipidae > Andricus > Andricus coriarius. The sequence goes on from CAKNWT010258751.1 coordinate 4,903, forward strand.
ACGTAGTTTATGGACGAGCCCTTACTGGTTATATTGTTTTTAATGCCAAGGACGTTATTATAAAATTTACTAATAGCTGGGTTCGCCGTACTCTCTAAATTTGAATCAGTTATTTTCCATCAACATAACTTCAAAATAACTGATTCAGATATTTTTTTATTATTATTTTATTATATATTATTATGAATATTATTTAATTATTCAATATAGTCACTGATTGAAATTAGTAAAAATTATAACTGATTCTAATTTAGAGAGTAAAGCCGCTTACATAATTTCTGTCAGTTATAAAAACTCTCACGCGACTAAATGACTCTCTGAAAAAGGTAAAAAATGTCTTTAATATTCGTGCCGGATTACAATCTGTGCTCATTTTTATTATGTAAACTAACGAAGTAAACATAACAAACTGATTTTTGGTCGTAAAAAGTGATTTATCCATTATACCCATATTGCAAAGTGCGATCTGCAAACAGCGCAATTTAGGTTAAATGCAATAACATGTAGTATCAGAAAAAACTGAATATCCGAGATTTGTATATAGTGGATCTTTGTTTGACGGCAGTTTTTTAAATCAATATTTTCAAACAGTCTACATATTTTAATATGCATTCCTTTCATAGGATTCTATATTTCCAAAATTGTATATATCCCGCACAGGATATCTTATGGATATCCTACGGGGAGGAAATCTCAATATCCTCTTTTATATTCCACAGTCATCCAGGGAATATACTGATCCTTGTATGGTAATATGTATATAATTTTTTAATATCTATATATGAGGGCGTCCACATAAAAAGGGCCCTCGTGGTCAGTATGAAATCACGTAAAGGGTATAGCCGGTCAAATTATCAGAATTTTGAGCCCAAAATAAAGCCTCTATGTTGAAAAACGAGTCTCCGGAGCATTGTTGAATTTGGATTTTGGAAAAACCACTTTTCGATCAAAACAGAATTTAAGCTTGGCGAGTGCCAAGCATAATTTTTCTTTGAACATGAAATATACCTACTTCCGGTAGCTCTTAGATGCTGCTTATATTGCCAATGGATTCGGTATAGGTTCTAATATCATCCCTCACTCAAACCCGAAAATTATAGTTTTGACCTAGACTTAGAAAACCTCTAATATCCCCTACAGTAGAACCGGTCATTTGGGCCCTTTTGATGCGGAAGTCCTCATATAGTTCACAATATTCAATTTTTTCAATGAATCCAACTAGGAATTAGATGTGTCGGAAGATGTTTTAGCTCCCCCGAATAGACTAAGTTGCGAAATGGAATTCGTAAAAAAATGTGCGGGATTCTTTCAGAAATCGGCCATATTGGGTACTGCTGAATTGCAAGATTGGCTTCTAAAACATTCTCTTCGCCTACTTTTATATAAGCCCGGATTTCTTCAATATCAACAGAAATATTGTTATGGCAAGTTAAAACGAGATTTGCTCTTAAATCAAAGACAAGATGATTCTCAAGAGAGTTCTCAGGCATGTATACAAAAACACGCTCATCTGAAATAGGTTGTTCAAGTCCTGGTCGTATGATCCAGGTCAGAGGACCTTCTGAATGGTGCAGAAGTCCAGTAAAAACATGATTACTCCCGGTCATATGTATATAAACTCGGCTCCTTTCCGGAATAGAAATTTGAAGATTGGGCTTTTGATAAGATGCAGGTATAAGTTTCATCGCTTCACCTAATTTTGGAAGATAAAATAGAGATGTATTAATTTTTTGGTAAAATATCTGTAAGTAAGTAGATAAGCAGGAGGTATTTAAATTGCATATGGAAAAAATAAGTTGTTAAAACATTCCTTTAACACATCGTATTCCAATTAAACCGATTAAAATCCGAGAGGCCATTCAATCTGAAATCAGACGAATCTTTGCCAACGATTGAATTTGATTTCATATGATTGCGATTCGGATTTCATAAGATCTCATACGATTTCATACGATTCCTTATTTCTTGTAAGCTAACTATGATTTTAATAGTGACATGACAATAATTTCAATCAACATGCTCTGACTGTCCATTGACTGCTCTCGACTCCCATCTAGACTTGTAGACTCGCTCTGACTACTCTCGACTCCGTCTTACTCCATCTGATTTCACGCTGACTGCTCGATGATTGCTCGCACGGGTCGCACTCGCACTAGCATTGTATACAGTGTGTCCCAAATTTATAGGGCCACCTAATTTTTTTTGAATAATTTTTTTGCTACTTAAGCAAATTGAATCAGATTTTTTAAATGTGTTATAGAATCAAATTGATGATTTTAATCTGAATTTGATAAGCCTAATTTGAGTCGTTCATTTTTAAAAAACAGTTATAGTGAAAAATGTGGTATCTCACATTAATAGGGCCATTTGAAAAAAAATCAATTTTTCGAAAAAATTCCTTTATTCAAGTATTTAAAGTTATTTTAACCAATAATCATTTAAGTTCGTGAAGCTTTATTCACAAGGAAATAGTAGTGAATTGCGTTTCCGACGTTCTTGTATACCATTTTCATTCGTCTTGGCATTGAATCATTGAGATTTTTGAGACTTCTTGCGCTGATGTTGTCCCACGCCGACTTTACCGCTTCCTTGAGCTCTGCGACCATAGCATACTGCTTGGCCTTGTCATAAACATCGCGAACCATCATGCCCCAAACATTTTCAGTCGGATTAAGGTCCGTAGAAACGGCAGGCCACTAAAGTACTGGAATCTTCGCCTCGGCGTGTATGGACGCGTTGTCTTGTTGAAACGTTAACCGAGCAGAGCGAAATCGTCGGATGTAGGGCTTGTAATATCCTTCAAGCAATGCTTGATAATCTCTGCTATCCATTTTATAGGTAACAAAAGTCAAGCTAACTTTCCCAAAACCGCTGTTGCTGCCCATACCATGACGGATCCGCCAGCAAAGTTTCGGGTGGAAAAAAACGAGGTTCTTGTCGAAGATCACGCCAATTTGCGAGGAAATGCAGAAAGCGCCGAAGCTAAAGCATCATCACATGCAGGCATGCTAAAATTTTTAGGACGAAAAGCTGTATTGGACGCATGAATGGTCCAAGGTGCGTTATGCATTATGTATTTTTTTCATTTTCAACAATTTTCTTTTTTCAGACTACGTACACTGAGAAAAATATCTGTTTGAATCAAATATATTATGTTTAAATCAAACATATTCTTTCTTTGTTATACAGTCAAACATACATATGTTTAATTCAAACAAATTTTTTGGTTGACCATATATTTTTGATTTAAATATATATTTTGTTTGAATGAAAGAAACCTCTTGTTTAAGTTAAACATTTTTTTCAGTTAAATTAATTGCAGATTTTGTTTGATTTAAATAAATTTTAATTTTGATTTAAAAAAGGAATTTGTTGCTTTCAATAAAATTATTTGCTTGTTTCAATATCAAACGTTTTGTTAATGCGGATATTTCGAGAATGTTTTCCGCTACAGTAAGACACGCCGCCATAGGTTAGAGGAAACTCTGAGAATTCAAAAACTCGCAATAAAGCTTTGAAACTTTTTAATTGGGTTCAAAATACAGCAAGAAGATAACTTATCTTCAAAATTGTCATTAAATCGCTGGGTAGGTCCCAGGTTTGGAGCAAATTTCCGCAATACAAACACTTCCATTTCTCTTACAGATTACACTGAGAAAAATGGATTATACCCGGTAATTAAAAATATGTTACCGGATATAATCTTGGACTATTAACTATAGGACAGCGATCCAGATTATTAGAACTACAATCTATAGATATTAAGAAATAGATATTACAGGATAAGATCTTGGATTATAAAACTTTATAATCTGAGATAATAAAATCTATAATCCAAGATTTTAAAATCTAATATCCATATTAGAATCCTGGTCCATTAGATAACCTCAAATATATATAATAATTTGTGCAAACGTATTTATAAACCTGTACAAAATTTTTATAGACGAGTTCGGAAGTAGAACTGGAAACACATTTCAATTTTTTTTAAACACAATAAACAGGAAAGTGGCTATTATCATAAGACTACAAACACGAAAGTAAAGGAGGCTAAGTTTCTGTACTTGTACAAGTGGCAGTGATGTGTACTGAAAAGAAATATAAACTTACCCATTTTCTAAATCTAAATCCTATGTGATTTAGCACTAATAATCATTTCATAACTTATTTATAACCTTTTGAATGGAAACGCATGCATATGACAAGCGTCACGATGCGACGTATCGTCTGAGACTACACAGCCGCCTGCATGTTTTAAAATCTGAGATGTTACATTTTAATGCCTGAAGATTATAAGAATCTAACATCTAGAGATTATATTTGTTAACATCTACATATATTAGAAAAATATTATAGATTACACGCGCTAATATATTTTTCTATACGGTGTATTATTCTTTAATTCTATTATCCAGTTCGTATAATCCATTTTTCTCAGTGTATTCGACTTACGCGAAAATAAAACTGCCGACAGTCTGGGATTGGTGAAAAATCAACCCTTTTCCAGCTTGCTCAATGAAACTTCCAAATTTGTAAGGCTTCGCTTAGGTATAATTAGGTATCCCTTCTCTTATAGCTTATATTGCGAGCAAACACGCTGATACATTCAACGATTCGCCACCATTTTTAAAGTCTAAAAGCTAAGGGGCGCTGCAGCGCCTCGAAACTGACGCGGATGCAAGAAGAACTATTATTTGTTTAAATCAAATAAATACGTTCTTTAATTCAAGTATAAGACGTTTAAACAAAATTATTGTTTGACTTAATGAAATCGTTTATTTGAATCAAACAAATAGTATCAAACAAATCATTTGTTTTATTTAATGAGTTTCAATATCTTCCATATATTGAAATTAAATAAATGTTTTGTTAATTGAAATAAAGAAGGTGTGTTGAATCAAAAAAATGTATTCAAACAAATCTTTTTGTTTGAATCAAAAAAATCGTTTTCTCAGTGTAGTATCCATTCGAAACTTTGGTGGCGGATCCGTCATGGTATGGGCAGCAACAGCGGTTCCGGGAAAGTTACCTTGGCTTTTTTTACCCATAAAATGGACAGCAAATATTATCAAGCAGTGCTTGAAGGACATCTCTTGCCTTAAATCCGACGATTCCGCTCTGCTCGGTTGACATTTCAACAAGAGAACGCATCAATACACGCCAGCAAGTCGACCAAGAATTGGTTAGCCGATGCGAAGATTCCAGTACTTGAGTGGCCTGCAGTTTCTCCGGTCCTTAATCCGATTTAAAATGTTTGGGGCATGATGGTTCGCGGTGTTTATGACAACGCCAAGCAGTGTGCGTCGGTTGCAGAGCTCCAGGAAGCGGTAAAGTAAGCGTGGTACATCATCAGCGCAAGAAGTCTAAAAAATCTCAATGATTCAATGCCAAAACGAATGAAAATGGTATTCAAGAACGATGGAAACGCAATTGACAACTAACTTTTTGTAAATGAAGCTTCAATTACTTAAATAATTATTGGTTAAAATAACTTCAAATACTTGAATGAAGCAATTTTTTCGAAAAATTGAATTTTTTTCAACTAGTCCTATTAATGTGGGACACCACTTTTTTCACTATAACTGTTAAAAAAAACGAACGACTCAAATTAGGCTTATCAAATTCAGAGAAAAATCGTCAATTTGATTCTATAACCCACTCAAAAAATGTGATGCAATTTGCTAGAGTGGAAAAAAAATTATTCAAAAAAAAGTAGATGGCCCTATAAATTTGGGACACACTGTATTAACTTGTTATCAACTTTATACGTTATAATTCATTCAAAAGCATTTTTTTTTGAATAAATGAAAATTGTACACGAATTCTAAGTAAAAGAAATTCTAAATTTATTTAAATTTTATTTTATTTGAATTTTGTACCGCTTTTGTTTTAAAATTGAATAATTTTGATTTGAATTGCGTTCAATAGTTCACAATGTTCTTGCAAAGTGGAAACTTTAAAAGTTAAATAACTTAACTTCAATAACTTAAAAATTTAACTCAATTTTAAGTTAAATGTTTAAAATTAGAGCAGAATCATAATTGAAATTGGAAACGTTAGAAATTGATCAGCGAAATGTAATCAGAAAATCTGAAGCTTTTATGGATTCGAAATTTGATTTCTTGCCAAAATTGTAATGCCCAAAAGTTTATTATTTTTATATCAAATTTTATACATATATATTTTAAAAACCTAAGCGGAATTGAGAACAGGGTTGGTTTTAAAGTTTTTTTTTAAAAGAAGGTCATGATAAAGTACTAATATGGAGGAAGATCTACGAAAAATGTTGTAAACCTTATTTATTTATGGTAAGAATATTTTTATTTTATTTTACTAAGATATTGTTTATAACATAAAATTAATTGAAGAATAATGCTTAATATATTTTACAGCCTTTGGTGCTACTTTAACTTTGTTTATAGCCATTTTAAATAATGTTAATATTTTGTATTGTTATGAAAACTAAATTAGAATATGCGGTAAAATTAATATTACAAAATTTTGTGATTAGATCATGAGTCATAAGATTATAATAAATAGCATAAGTATTTTATATTTATTTTATTTTTTGAGACCGAAGAAAACGGGAAAAATGACAGTGAATTTATTTTTGGATCGGGAATTTTATAAATTTTTAGAAGAAAAATCTATCTATCTAAAATATTGAAGTTTTAAAACAATTTAATTTATACTCAAGTTTAGAAAATGTTAATTAAGATAAAGAACCATTTTTAATATATATAAATATTTCACTGTTTATATTAAAAACTAAATAATTTGAAACTGAATTGTTTGAAATAGAGAGCCTTGAATCGTTCAAATTTCAGACAGCTAAGTTTAAACTATTGTTCTACTTATAAGTTTTTTAATTTGTAAGTAAAATTGTTGAATTTTGATGTATAAATAACAGTGAAACAATTATTAGTTTTTTTTAAATTCGAGTAAGTTTAAGAGATATTTAGAAGTATTTAAAATATTCCACCTTGATTTAAAACTTTAAAATATTTCAAAAAAATTTTTTTTTAATTTTAATTTTTGAAGACTACAAAATAAATTTTGGATGCCATTCAAGGATTTTGAAATGTTTTAGGATAAAAAAAACAATTACTTGAGATTCCTGGGAAAATTTCAAATGATGTTTTATTTTTTTTAAATAATTTTAAGAGAATATTAAAAATGATTTTTCATTCTGTATAATTAATTTCAGGATAATATTTTAAAATATTTCAAAGTATTTCCAAATATTTCAAAAACGAATCTGCAAGATTTGAAGGCAATTTTTTAACTTTAAAGGATTTCTAGATAATTTTAGGGATATTTTGAATAATTTTCATAAAAGATCAGAAGTTTTGTAAAAATTTTAAAAATAATTTGAAATTTGAACTTATTCCAAAAAAATTAAAGCAAAATGTAGTTTTGCAAATTTTGAAGCGCTTAAAGGTTGTGAAAGGTTTAAAGATAATACAGAAATTTTCTTAAGATACCTGGGAAATTTTAAAATTATTTTTTATTTTTTTTAAAATATTTTTAAGAGAATATTTATAAGGCTTTCAAAACAAACACAGGTTTTGATGTATAAATATCAATTAAACAATTATTCATTTTT
>CAKNWT010258757.1:0-13312 GCA_932066315.1 Andricus coriarius
GTCGACTCGAGTTTGTCTAACAGTAAATTAAATCAGAGCACCACTAGTTGCAGAGTAATATAATTTGCACCATGTAATGTTGTCGACAGAGTTTTAAAATGCTTTAAGTGATTTTTTAGGTTGCTTATTTAATTATTTTCATTGCCTACTTTACGTTGTTTATTTAAAAAATACATTAATGAAGAAATCGGAAAAACAGGAAAAATCAAAGTATTATACTTTTAATGATGAAAATCGAACGAGATTTGAAGCTTTATGATATTTAATGCGAAATCTTTGTGAAAAATGTATGTTTTTCATTGTTATAAACAAATTTCGTTAACAAACCTCAAGATCATCATTTTCGTTCGTTAAAACTTTACTGTTATTAATAATGTAATATTATTTACGATTATAAAATTCCACAAGGATTTTGTACCCTCAGTTAATAATTTTTATTGTTAAAAGCAAATTACATTAACAATAGCCATTAATATATAGTCTCGTGTGAAAAAAACAATTTGTACTCAATCACTACTTGCAGTAGATGTGCCTGATTTTCGCATATTGTAAAAAATTATTCAAAATTATTATAAATAAATGTGCATAAATAATAGGTGTTAAAATTCACAGTAATTAATTTCTATTGTAAACTACTTTATTTACTTTCAGCCGAACCCACAGTCAACGAACGTGGACATGCAAAATGAATGACTCCATTGTTTTCCTTTTTTTTTGTTTCAACTTGCTCTATATACACATATATACACTTTTATCTGTATAGAAGATTAACTTTTTCTTGAATTACAAATGGGGCTTTGACCTGGCGCATATGAAGGCATATCTATTGCAATAATTGATTGACAATAAATAATTTTTTGCTCACGACTCTGTATATTAATGGTTATTGTAAAGTTTTTGCGAGGAAAAATGGTGATCTTGAGGTTTGTTAACGAAATTTGTTTATTATTTATCTGCTGAAGCAATGTAGTCGACACAAGAGACAGTAGCTATCCAGAGTAGCTATCCTGGGTTATAAATCCAATCTCTAAGGAGATATTAAAAATCGTTAATTTTCTTCATTGCGAATCCAAATAGCGTTTCTGCTCGGTAGTATGACCTTTTTCTTGCTCGAAGTTTCTGCAAATAAGGACATACAAAATCTCCTTTAGTCTCAACACAGGGGCATGGCGAGGGGGGGGGGGGGGGTGTCACACCCATAAATGGTCGTGCCGAGTCGTCATTTTCAGGTAATTTGACTATTGGGTACGGAGATGACCTTCATATTTACTGGATATGACAGGCAGCGCCCGCGGCGGCCAAACCCTAAAATCCCTTGTGGATAGAAGTTTGAAATTTACATAGGATAGCATGTGTGCATTGTTTTAAATATAATAAATGCATAAATGATTGCTTCAAAAACGTATATAACGTTTTTCAAAATTAATCAAAATAACAGAGGAAACTTTCTTGCATAAACATTTCGTGAAAAAATTGTCTTTGCACTCCAGCTGAACCCGTTCTCGTTTCGTTGTTCGTTATGAACATAACCTTAAAAATTACCGGACGAATTTCAAGAAGCGGATTGATGATGAATATTTTAATTAAAACAGGATTTCAAGCTATAAGTTATTCAATCGATTTTCACCCTGAAACACTGAATAAGGGAAAAAGTTTAGCAGTCATTCATGTGGTGAGGGTACAGGAGTTAAAACGAAATGGAAAATAAGCAAACTTCAGTCTAAACTTTCCTACGCCCAATTCCCGGCTACTTTTCCGGAAAATGATGTAAAATACCTATAAGCATCAACTGCCGTGTGGCGTCACGCGTACTAATTCAGCTGGCGAGACGCGTACAAAAAATCGATATTCTCCGTAAGCTGCTATGCAAGGTCGTCCATGCGATATGAGGAACCTGTTTTCTCGTATTAATTCGCAAGCTTAATTCAAAGCTAAATCAGAGGCGAATCTTCTCTTATTTGGAGTAAGATTCGAATGGAGTATACGTCCATTCTGTCTAACCTAAATATAATTATAAAAGCGTCTAAACGGAAGGAGCATAGTTTTTGGATACTCGCGTAGGGAACCACAGTTCGTCTAGGAGAGCGTGGTCAGGCTGATGACACATCGGAGGAAAACACGCTTTCTCATGGGCGCGGCTATTTAAGGCCCTTTATCAGAATTAGTCAACTTTTCTGAAGGGTGGATTTCCGAAAGGATGCAAACACCATTTTCAAAACATTGAAGGAGAACCAAAAACGTTCTCTAAAATAAAATTTTCACTTGAGGTAAAAATAAATAAATACGTCCTTTGAAGATATATATCAGTACTCAATTGAAAAAATGGTGGAAAAGAAGTACTTTTTATCAACTTTTTGTGAATTAAAGTATAGTCACCTCTTGAAGAATGTTCAAGGAATAATGTCCACCCAACAACTTTCAATTGGGACCACCCAATCCCCTTTTATAATAATTTGTAATCCATAAGTGAAAGGTTTTCAAGTATTTTTAAAATAACTTTGAATTGTTTAAACAATTTTTCCCCTGCAAGTCGTGAAAAGTTATTATCTTTCGGGATAAATGATATAAAGTTAATGAATGTCAAGAGTTGTGCTTCTTGTTTAACATACTTGGTAATTATTTAAACATTTTTCTTTAGTTTAAACCATTGCTTCTCCTTGAAACAGTCATTGTTGAGAAACGGAGTATAGCTCCAGATAGGTAACATCACTACCTGCACTGGATGGTAAGGAAAGGAGTTTAGAATCATGACTTATCGAAGAAGGATTCACTTATCGTAGTTCGATGAAACTGCCGCTAAGAAGCGCAGGACCTATCCCTCGAATTGAACGTCAACGATCAACGCTATAAGAAGACGCGCACGGGACCGAAGGGCAAGCAGTCTCTGAGCAGAGCATCATTCTCCAGCTTGCAACCCAAGGATCAACTCCAAGCTGCTCGATCGACTCTACTGACGGAAAGGAGGAAGAAGGAGCATCCTCCAGGAATCAAAAGAAGAAAATAGGTTCGCAACTTATGCTTCAAGCTCCAGATATTCTTAATTCGCCTCCTTGACCTCTGGGTGTGCTGCTCAAGCTCCAGGTCTTTTTCAAACGCCTTTTTCCGGGTACGCCGCCAGGCTCTGGACATTTTCTGTAGGTTTCTAAAATCGATGGGTAAGCCGGCTAGGCTCCAAATATATAATTTTTAAATACGATTTTTTGGGTACGCTGGTTAGGCTCCAGAAAAATCGTAATAAATATCAATTCCAGGGTACGCTGCTTAGGCTCCTAGGATTGGACAAAAGATTAACACTCCAATGGTTGCGCTGGATCTGAGAGACCATACGAAAGTATTTTTTTCACAGCGCCTACCTGCATGGCAGGAAACGCCCCTCTCCCCTCCTATCCTCCTATCTCTTGGTTTACTACATGCATGTACTACTTACTATATGCCATGTCATGTGTAAGTGTCATGTCATGTCGTATTATGTGCCATGTCATGTGTTATTTCATTTCATCTCATGTGTCATGTCAAGTCATGTGTCATGTAATTTCACTTCATGTGTCATCTCAGGTGCCATGTCATGTTATGCCATGTGTCATCATTATGTCATGTCATTTCGTATTATGTGCCATATCGTATTATGTGTCATGTCATGTTTCATGTCGAGTATCATTTCGTGTCATGTGTCATTTCATTTCATGTGTCATTTCATGTCAAGTGTCATTTCATGTCATGTATCATTACATGTCATATGTCATTTTATGTCATGTCATGTGTTATATCATGTCATGTGTCATGTCCTGCCATGTGTCATGTTACTGTATTAAGTATCACGGTGTGCGCTATTCCGGATATCGTGTACTTGTAAATTTGTATCCAACTTTCTGAATATGCCATCACTGGCTGCAAAATAAGACTGTTTTTCCTTTTCAGAGTATAATTAGCATTAAATGATATTAGCAAGACTGATTTCGGGCACTTCACATTGTTATTACTTACAGCGGATATATAAAATTCCCACGAATCAATTTAAATTAAGAAAATGAAGTTTCTTAACAATGAGACTGAAAATAATCTATAAAAGATGTCAAATAAATTAGTTCTAAAGGACAGATTAGCATTTATCAACTGTAAAAATTGAGGATTTTACAATAAATAAGATACAATTAAATAATTAATTGTGTTTTCAGTTAATTTTCACTCTTCCAGTTCAATAAAAACAACCGGGAAGTTAGTACTACTTATTATATCGATCTCTTTCATCCTAAAAATCGTAATAAGTTATTATTTTCCTAAATTAATGTTGCAATTAACGAATGTTGAGAGTAACATCTTTTTCAATGATATTTGATAATTATTTAAACACTTTTTATTAGTTTGAAAAATTGCTTCTATAAATTATGAAAAGTCATTTTCTAGAATTAATGACACAATTAACAGATTTAGAGATGCGATAAAAGTCTCCGAGGTTGTAGACGTGTTGGATAGAAATTGTAATACCAACAAACTTGAAGGTGGATTTGATGTGGCCGTTTCTAGCCTCCACTATCCATCTAGTTTTTGTTACCAACCGTGATTTATTTGCTTCCTCTGTAGAGAGTTGACGTTGTCCAGGCTGGAGATGTGCGGGAATTTTCCATGTAACTCCTAGTTGTTGTAACAGAGCAGTGGCATCTCGATACCATCTATCGACTATTACGATCGACCCTTCTTGGAACCATTCTCCCATTCTATCAACGTCTCTTTGGAACTCATTGTTTAGCATCGCAGCATCGTTGTTTCGTTAGCAAACTTGGTTACATGTCTTGCAATATAATCCTCTCTCGTAATCGAACCAAATCCTAGATTTTTAGGTACAAATCTTTGCATTAAAGATTGTCTGACAATACCAACTCCTAGACTTGTAGCTTGTCTACTCGAATACTGTAATATAACCTTCAAGAATTTGTCAGCAAGTCCTTGACGCAATTTCCATAGAAAAATTAGCAGATCTGTTTTAGTGACATACCTTACGCCGCCCTGACGAGGTACTGGGTCGCATGAAGTGAACAACTCTCAGAATTGCTCCTTTGCGACGGGAACCAGACTATCAAATTCGATATCTGATAAGCTGTTCTCATCTTCATACCTATTGCCCTTCTATTATGTAGGGCTTATAAATAAAGCGAAAACGAGCCATTTAAGACAGCAGGAATAAGCCACTATTATCTAAATGATGCGCACAAGATCGGATGTTTTCAGGAACGTAGATGTTTTGGGATATAAAAACATTAACCCTATATTCCACAGAAAGTCTGTGAAGATCGTTTACGTTATTATAAATAACGCGACTAGAATTTGCAGTTTGCGTTAGCACGTTCAATCTTAAGGCATGGGGATTATGCTCGACTACAGCTACTTCATCTCGAACAGGTCGGTTACAATTGATGCATAATCTAGTAAGCTCTTGCCAATGAGTGGTGGCCTATTCATTTTATCACGTATTCTAATAGCAATTTCACGTATTGCTGCATTTTCGTCTGCATCAATTCGCGACAAGAAGCCGGGACGAAATTGCCTATTACAAATAAAACATAGCAACCGATTCATGAAAGCCATATCGAGATTTTGAAATCTATACAGGGTGTCCCAGTACTCAAAAAACATTTTTGTATTTTTTAATTCTGACAAAAAAATGGCGTCGAAAATAATTATGAAAGTTTTTGCTAAAGTTAATAATTAACGAGTAATTAAACATTGAAGATAACCAATCAGAAGCACGCGTTAGACGATCGACAGTCCATGTGCCATCGACAAGAGTGTGTGCGTAAACAATTAAATTTCGTATAATATCCCCATCGTTTGTTTTTCCAGTAGGTTGTGACTCTCTGGTGCAACTTCACACGTCAACGAGATATAAAAATTAAAAAATATATTTTCCACAATCAACCAAATTAGACAACATTCTCATGAATGCTGTAAAATTCTCTTAAATTTTGTAGAATTTTCTAGAAATCAGTAGAATTCTCCTGAATTCTGAAGAATTCTCTTGAATTTAGCAGAATTTTCTTAAAATCAGCAGAATTCTCTCCAATTCTGTAAAATTCTTTTGATTTCTGAAAAATTCTTGTGAATTCAGTAGAATTCTCTTGAATTAAGTAAAATTATCTTGAAATCAGCATAAATATTTCGTAAATTCAGTAACATTTTCTTGAACTACGTGAAATTCTCTTGAATTGTGTTTACTTCTATTAAATTCGGCAGAATTCTCTTGAATTTAGTAGGAGTTTCTTGAAATATGTACAATTTTCTTAAACTTTGTTTATTTCTCCTAAATTTAGTAGAATCCTCGTAGGTTTGACAGGATTTTCATGAACCTAGTGAAATTATCCTGTTTTCTTTTGATTTCAGCAGAATATTCTTGAAATCAGCAAAGTTTTTTCGAATTCAAGAGAATTCTCTAGAGTCGGGCAGAATTCCCCTAAATTAATCATAATTCTCTGGAATTCTGTGTAAATATCTTGCGAATGCAGTAGACTTTTCTTTATTCATGCGTTCTCTTAAAATCTGCATAATTCTCTTGAAATCTGTAGAATTCTTTTCAATTCAATAAAATTCTCTTACGCTTGGGCGGAACTCTCTTGAGTTCAGCAGAATTCTCTTGAATTTAGTATAATTCTCTAGAGTTCGGCAAAATTCTCGTGCAATCTGTAAAATTCTTTTGAATTGAGTCGAACTCTCTTGATTTCCATAGAATTATCTTAAATTCTGTAAAAGACTCTTGTGTTCCGTAGAATTATCTTAAATTCTGTAAAAGTCTCTTGAATTCTGTAAAACTCCCTTGAAAACTTTTCAACTTACTACAAAATTTTTAACACTTCTGAATTCATTAGAATAAGCTTTGAATTATTTTAAATTTATTAGTCTTTCCAATTTTCGTAAACAAAGAACATACAAATAGGATAGACGCTTTAACTAGAGCGTCGTCAAATTTAGCCGACTAGAATCTTTTTCGCAAAATAAAAATAATCACCCCCAAAACCTTTAGAAGACTCTAGTAAATGTCTGGGGTGATTATTTTTAATTTGAAATTTTTTGGCTCTTATACTTACAGGCAGCTGAGATGAGGTTTGACAAATGTACTTGGGGCAATTTTTGGGGGCTGCTTAAAGTTACAGTGAGGATGAGAATATAAACTAAAGTCTTGGCAAGGTGCCTGGAATGACTATTTTTCATTTCAAATTTTTTTCCCGTTTTAGTTGAAGGCAGCTCAGAAAGAGTTTGTTAAATGTACTAGGGTTGGTTCCATGGGGTTGTTGAATATTACCGTAGGTATAGCCACATAAAATGGAATCGTGGTTAGGTGTCTACACTGCCTATTTTTACTTTTAAATTATTGGGCTGCTTTAGTCGAAAGCAGCTGAAACGGGATTGGTAAAATGTACTTGGATTACTTTTTTAAGGCTTTTAAATATTATTATAGGCATGGGGATATCTACAAGAGCCTAAAGAACGTGCCTGGGTTGACTATTTTTTTTTATTTTGAAATTTTTTCGGCTGCTTCAGTTAAAGGCAACTTAGACTGGGTGCTTTAAATGTACCAGGATGGTTATTCGAATATGTTTAATATTCTTGCAGGGATGGCGATATCTGTTAGAGTCTTGGAAAGGTTTCCGGGTTGACTTTTTTTATTTTGAAATTTTTTTGGCTGCTTTAGTGGAAGGCAATTGAGACTGGGTCCGTTAATTGTACTAGGGTTGTTCTTAAGGGTTTTAGGTTTTTAGTCCCCGAGACTCTCGTAGATAACACCATCCTTAAAATAATATTTCACACCCCTAAAAAACAACCCTAGTACAATTAACGGATTTAGTCTCAATTGCATTCAACTAAAGCAGCCAAAAAAAGTTCAAAATATAAAAGTCAACCCGGACACCTTTCCAAGACTCTATCAGATATCGCCATCCCTACAATAATATTACTCAGCTTTAAAAAACCGCCCCTACTACATTTAACGAACACCATTTCAACTGCCTGCAACTAAAGTAACCTACAAAAAATTTCAAATAAAAAATAGTCACCTCAGAGGACTTCCCAAGAGCGTGGCAGATGTGGCCTGGTATATTTAACGATCCCAGTCTGAGTTGCCTTTAACTGAAGCAGCCGAAAAAATATCAAAATAAAACAAAATAGTCAACCGAGGCACGTTCTTTAGGCTCTTGTAGATATCCCAATCCCTACAATAATATTACACCCAGAAAAACCACCCCTAGTACATTAAAGGAATCCAGTCTCTGTTGCCTTCAACTAAAGCAGCCAAAACAATTTCAAATTAAAAATTACCACTCCAGACGCCTTACCAAGGCTCTAGTAAATATCCCCATCCCTACAATAATATTCAAAAGCCTTAAGAAAGTAATCCAAGTACATTTTACCAATCCCGTTTCAGCTGCTTTCGACTAAAGCAGCCCAATAATTTAAAAGTAAAAATAGGCAGTGTAGACACCTAACCACGATTCCATTTTTATGTTCTTTGTTCACGAAAATTGGAAACACTAATAAATTGAAAATAAATCAAAGCTTATTCTAATAAATTCAGAAGTGTTAAAAATTTTGTAGTAAGTTGAAAAGTTTTCAAGGGAGTTTTACGGAATTCAAGAGACTTTTACAGAATTGAAGATAATTCTACGGAATTCAAGAGTCTTTTAAAGAATTTAAGATAATTCTATGGAAATCAAGAGAGTTCTACTCAATTCAAAAGAATTTTACAGATCGCACGAGAATTTTGCCGAACTCTAGAGAATTATACTAAATTCAAGAGAATTCTGCTCAACTCAAGAGAGTTCCGCCCAAACGTAAGAGAATTCTATTGAATTTAAAAGAATTCTAAAGAATTAGAAGGAATTCTACAGATTTCAAGAGAATTATGCAGATTTTAAGAGAATGCATAAATCAAGAGAATTCTACTGTATTCGCGAGATATTTTCACAGAACTCCAGAGAATTATGAATAACTTAGGAGAATTCTGCCTGACTCCACAGAATTCTCTTGAATTCGAAAAAACTTTGCTGATTTCAAGAATATTCTGCTGAAATCAAAAGAAAACAGGATAATTTCACTAGATTCATGAAAAACCTGCCAAACCTACGAGGATTCTACTGAATTTAGTAGAAATAAACAAAGTTTAAGAAAATTGTACATATTTCAAGAGACTCCTACTAAATTCAAGAGGATTCTGCCGAATTTAATAGAAGTAAACACAATTCAAGAGAATTCCACGTAGTTCAAGAAAATTTTACTGAATTTACGAAATATTTATGCTGATTTCAAGAAAATTCTACTGAATCCAGGAGAATTCTACAAAATTCAAGAGAATTCTGCTCAACTCAAGAGAATTCTGCCGAACGTTAGAGGATTCTGCTGAATTGAAAAGAGTTCTGCCGAACTGAAAACAATGCTACTGAATTCAAGATAATTTTGCTTAATTCAAGAGAATTCTACTGAATTCAAAAGAATTTTTCAGAAATCAAAAGAATTTCACAGAATTGGAGAGGATTCTGCTGATTTTAAGAAAATTCTGCTAAATTCAAGAGGATTCTTCAGAATTCAGGAGAATTCTACTGATTTCTAGAAAATTCTACAAAATTTAAGAGAATTTTATAGAATTCATGAGAATGTTGTCTAATTTGGTTAATTGTGGAAAATATATTTTTTAATTTTTGTATCTCGTTGACATGTGAAGTTGCACCAGAGAGTCACAACCTACTGGAAAAACAAACGATGGGGATATTATACGAAATTTAATTGTTTACGCACACACTCTTGTCGATGGCACATGGACTGTCGATCGTCTAACGCGTGCTTCTGATTGGTTATCTTCAATGTTTAACTACTCGTTAATTATTAACTTTAGCAAAAAATTTTATAATTATTTTTGACGCCATTTTTTTGTCAGAATTCAAAAATACAAAAATGTTTTTTGAGTTCTGGGACACCCTGTATAAGCATAGAACTAGATGAATCAGCTATAAAAAAATAATCACATCATTTATATTGACGGACTGGTAATAATAGTCCTGAGAAATAAATAAATGGCTGAATCAATCTCGTGAATCCAAGAAGTGAAAGGAAAAGAAATAATAATGATGAAAAACAAAGAAATGCAGAATAAACCTGGCGTAAACTTTACAATAAGAAACGAAATTCTTAATTAAATCATGATTGAAAAATCAAACGATAAAATGAATCTGGCGTAAACTGTAAACGAGGAACAAAAAGCAGAATAAATAAAATGGATCTAAAGTCTTCTAAGAATGTCCAAATAATGAACAAGAACTGAGAATAGATCTGGCGATAACCTTACCTTTCGCGTTATGTATTTCGGAATCGAAAAAGGAAGAAACGACTGAATGTGAAGAAGGACTAAAATAATAATGACAATCATCTATAAAGAACAAAAGAAGTGCGATAAAAAAAACGATCGTCGAAAAGATTTCACTTCTGGCACTAAATTCACGATATCGCGTCTGTAATAAATTGAAGTATAGGACTATAACTTGCTCGGGATTCATCAAACATCTATCAATTGTTTTATTAAATAAATTTTTTAACAAGAACTGCTTATACAATAATAATTCTGATACGAAAATAAGTGATAGATGGATAGATAGGTATTTTAATATTTTAAAAAGTAGTTTTTCCAGTTTTGATCCCCTATATATCTTGAATTTCTTTTGAGTTCATTTTGAACCCAAGAAAGTCCTCAAATGCCAAACAAAATTGTTTGGATGTTTTTATGTGCGCGAAAAATAAAAGTTAAAACTAAGGGTATATGAAAACATGATTATCTCTTGCAGAGTAGTATCTTAAGATCTGGCAAAAATTGAGAAGACTAGGTAACCACAAAAATGTAAAAAAAAATTGAAATAAAAAAAAGCTCTAAAACTCTGCATAAAATAATTTTTGTAAAACTATTTTGCTCGCGCATGTTACCTACATTTAAATCGATCGATTTCACATTCAGCACACTTCACGGGGTTCCTAATGCACTACTTTTAGGCATGGTTTTGTTTGAGATTTCTGAAATTGATTATTTTCGACCCACCCTAGTATGTATGTCTGTTTGTATGGTTACCTGAATGTTGTAGCCACGCTAACTTTTGAAGGATATGTCGAATTGAGTCAGCTTTTGAAAAACTTGTTAAGGGTCCCGCAATGAAGGTTAAGTTCATTAATCAGATAATTTCAACCAAAATAAAAAAATGTAGAGCATTTTCAAAATTTGAATTTTTTTTTCAAAACTTCACAAATTTTGGTGAAAGTTTCTTGCAGGTGGGTAAAGGACTTGCAAATTATCACAATGTATTTTTTATTTAGATGAAAACTAGAAAAGTTATATACTTTTCAAAATTTTCGAAATATAGACTAAATTATTTTGTACACGACAAAAAGACTTGCAAATTAACCTAATGTCATTTTGAATTTCGATAAAACTTGAAAAAGTTATATGCTTTTCAACATTTTGAAAATTTTCAAAAAATGAAAAATAAAAATATTTGTTTGATAGATGAAGAAATATCAATTTAAATTTCTACTAGATATAAAATATATTTTGAAACTATTCTCATGAAATTTTCCAATTAGACCAAAATTCAAAAAGTTAGATCATTTTGAAGAATATGCAATTTTTGTTTTTAAGAGATCTGTGAGTTAAAGTATTATTTTAATAGATTTTAACAAAATTCACAAATTATCTTATATAAAGCACACCGCTGAATTTTTATTTTGAGATATAGCCGTTCAAAGTTAAGGTTCTTATGCATTTTGCAGCAGTATAAGGCTGAACTGCCGAACATATAAATCGGAATGAAGGGGAGAGAAAATGATTGCCGTCGGCATTAGCGTGATCCGATATGCACCGCGGACAGGTTGCGGAACCGGGAATGCATGCCCTGTGGTCACCCATCTCACGGTCGTGAGACGTGGCCACATGTGTGATTTAGCGCGGTTCTACTCTGAGCCTGTATCATTTTAATGAATGGCAGTTACTCCCAGTGTAACCGTCAGATGGGTGGCATGATGAAATTGCGACGATAGGCCGGCGAAACCCTCGTATGTCTTGAGAACACGAAGCGACCCAAGGATGACAGCTTTCTGCATCCTTCTCGTAAGTGTCTTGGCATATTTTTGGCCTGCGGGAATGGCTTTAATGTTACGAACCAGTGATAGTTTCGCACCTCCGAGAGCATCGATCACAAGGACAATTACTTTAACCGAATATTTTCGGCAGTGACGTTGTAGTCGGTCGGAGCCGAGAAGTCGATCACGAATATGGTTCGTTTCTCAAAGTCTTGGAGATCAATGGCAGGCCTCGAGTGAGCAACGGAAACTGCTGTCCGAAAATCGTAGTTCCAGAAAATTTGGCACTTTTCGTTTTGGACAATTGACTCTATCTCTCTTGGAGCGTTTGGCAGGGCAGGGTCGCGCCCAACACTGTAAGAGCGACAAAGATGTTAATAAAGCACTCTTAGGGCCGCATTATGTCCGTAGATATACCTATCGCTGGGAACTTCTTGACGTGAAATTCGAGCACGGCATACTAAGGGGGAAATGACACCGTCCTGGCATGCGAAAATGAATCCTTCTGTACATGAATTAAGCCCTGATGATCTGAGAAAAGTAAAAGTTTGCTGCTTCGACAAGGACTGTTTTTCTACATCCCTGTGAAAATCTCCGTGCATTTTCTTTTCGAGTAGCTCTTGATGGAATTTTTTAACTACTGCTTTCTTCACTTCGGCCTTCAGCAGTGAAGCATCTAGATGGAGTAATGCACTTTCCTCACTTCTGATGTTAAAATTCAGGCCAAGGGTCTCAGCCGCCTGCTCGGCGGCTATGTAAATAACGCTCCATTGTCTCTCTATGTATCTCACTATGTGTGGATGCAACTTCAATTTTTTCAACAGACAGATGATAAGTCTATGAGATGTTGAATCGAAAGCTTTCCGGTAGTCAATCCAGGCCATTGACAGGACGCGCTGATGGGCTGCAGCGTCTTTACAAATGCACCTTTCAATTAGCAGCTTCTCTCGACTTCCTGCTACACCTTTTTTCGAGACACGTTGTTCGTGCATCTCTCGCCACACAGGTTCAATTCTCCGGACAATCCTGTTGTTCAGGATAGTAGGAGTATAGTGCGTCCTAATACCAGCCACTGTGGAATGGGCGTTTCCGACTTTAAATATGAGGTGAATATGCGGGCCAAATGATGGAGTGTAGAAGTAAACTTCTTCCACCAGAAGTTCTGGATACCATCTGGTCCTGCAGCGGAAAAGTTCTTCGTGCCTCTAAGTGC
>CAKNWT010258776.1:660-17090 GCA_932066315.1 Andricus coriarius
TTCGTCAGAAATTTCGTTTTCATACTATCGCAATTGGAATTGATTCGAGTTCAATCCCCCCGCATTTTTTCGGGACCTCCATGGAATATTATATATGAAAATTCTTATTTAGTTGATATTACCATGGATAAATGCTCAAAAAGTATGAACCGCTTTTGTGTTATGTGTGGGAAATACAATGTCAGTAGGAACCTAATAAATTTCTCAGAAAAGATTCAAAAAGCGTACACGGAGTGCTTTAGTATCGCTCATGATCTTGCAAACAATTCCTGGGTCCCGAAAGTCATTTGCCGAACTTGTGACGCGCGTTTGAGACGTTGGAAAAGTGGGACACTAAGAATGAGTTTCTCTTCACCTATGATCTGGCGTGAACCTCAAAATCACGATCGTGATTGCTACTTTTGTTCCAACGATAAATTAGGTTTGAATTCCAAAAACAGCAAGCTTCTGGTTTACATAACAACTTCGTCCGTCACGATGCCAGTATTAGTTAATGATAACCCTGATTTACCCATGGATGTTGAGGCAATGCTAGTTGATAATAGTGATAGAAACGTTTCAGAATCCTGCAGTGACGAGGGCGAAGATTTCGAAGATGACCAAGAGGATGACGAAGAAGATGACTGTGACAATGACTGTGACGATCACTATAACGATGCTGGTATAAAGGGTTACTCCGGAACACCTTCAAGGTTCAATCAGCGTGAACTCAACGACTTGGTGAGAGATTTAGGGTTATCCAAGGAACAATCGGAATTGTTAGCCTCCCGGTTGCAGGAGAAAGGATGCCTAGCCAGAGGAACAAAGGTTATTGGGACAACAAAGTGGTTTTACGAAGTACCCTTGTTATCTATGTGAATGGGATAGTAGAGCTCGAAATGCCCATTACAAAAAAAAGGTGTGGCCATCGAGGAATAATTTTGTTGTAGGAGAGAAAAATGTTATGAAAAAAAATTTGGTTGATCAGGCTAATATAATACTGCCTCCTCTACATATAAAATTAGGCTTAATTAAACAGCTTGTGAAGGCTCTTAAGAACAGAGAAAGTCTATCTTTTCAATATCTATTTGTGAAGTTCCCAAAGCTTTCAGAAGCAAAAATTAAAGAAGGAGTGTTTGATGGCCCACAAATAAGAGAATTGATGAAGGATCCAGAATTCCCAAAGAAGATGTCGACGGATGAAAAAAAAGCATGGCAAAGCTTCGTCGATGTTTGTAAGAAATTTCTTTACAACAATAAAGATCCAAATTATAAGAAGATACTGAGCGACTTAATCGTGAACTTTGGAGCCATTGGATGTTTAATGAGCCTTAAGCTCCACTTTTTGGATTCCCATTCAGAGAATTTTCCAGAAAATCTGGGGAATTATAGTGAAGAACAAGGTGAAAGATTCCACCAAGATATAAAGGAAATGGAAAGGCGTTATCAAGGATTTTGGGATGTTCACATGATATCAGATTACTGCTGGAATCTGAAGAGGGATACTTTAGTCACACACAAAAGAAAGGCGCTAAGAAAAACATTCGACGAAAGATGCAGATCCATAAAAATGCGCGCCAACATTGAAGAGTGTAGGCTCCACAGAGTGAGAGGCAAGGGGACTCACTTTAAACAAGCACCCCGATAAGTTCGAAATCAACAATGATGATTACTCAAAGTGAGAGGCAAGGGGACTCACTTTAAACAAGCACCCCGATGGGAACAGAAGCTGCAACGTCCTCGTCGTTGTTCCTGGGTAACGCTAGTAGCAGCAATATATTTGGACACGTTGGACTTGTTTGAATTCATCATTTTTCCCTAAGTTTGAAACGTTTACATTAACAGTTTAGGTTAACCTATCATATATCCACTGGTTGCACTTCATAACATGCATTTTCTGTTATTTTGACCTTTTGATGACCTTAAGCTGACCTTCAGTGATCAAACGAACAACAGATTCGGATTCAGCAACCCTAAAAAGTTTGTTGAAGTTTATTGCACGGCTTTTCCTGTATTTGACCTTGAAATGACCTTGAACCTGACGTAATGGAGGTAATTAGACCTCGGATTCATATTCATCGACCCCAAAAACATATGTAAAAGGTTTTTGAAGTTCATTGCACGGCTTTTAATGTATTTCACCTTGAAATGACCTTGAACCTGACGTTATGAAGGTAATTAGACCTCGGATTCATATTCAGCGACCCCAAAAACATATGTAAAAGGTTTTTGAAGTTCATTGCACGGCTTTTCCTGAATTTGACCTTGAAATGACCTTGAACCTGACGTTATGGAGATAATTAGACCTCGGATTCATATTCAGCGACCCCAAAAACTTATGTAAAAGGTTTTTGAAGTTCATTGCACGGCTTTTCCTGTATTTGACCTTGAAATGACCTTGAACCTGACGTGATGGAGGTAAATAGACCTCGGATTCATATTCAGCGCGTCAAAATACATAAGGATAAAGTGATCTTGTCAAATAGTCATCACCTTTTTTTTTTTTGTAAACCAGTGTAATCATAGCCTCTCATCATGCCAAATGATGCTAATCATTTAAAATAACTGCATGCCTTTAAAATCATTTTGACAAAACAGTTGTTCAGATCAAAAGTAGAATATATTGACCCTGGAATTTTTTCATCCCAAAGCAAAGAAATATGCCACTATTTTTTTTATTCAAAAAATCCTTTTTAGTTTTTTTTTTAATCGTGAAAATCGTCTAAAAAGGTAAAACTCACGACTTTGAGACACTTTGAAAAGAAAAAAAAAACACGTGAGCCGTCGTGGGGCGCCAGACAGAAGTGATAACTTCATCTGATGTAAATTGAAGTGGTTTTTCTTTAAACTGTTGTATCATATTACATCATATTGTGTCATACTGTCATGAAGAGTGACAGTGTTTCATATTGTACAATACTGTATTATATTGTGTCATGTTGCATCATATTTATTGTATTGCATCATATTGTATCGTTTTGCATCATATTGCATCATATTGTATGATGCTGTATCATAATGCATCATATCATATAACATTGTCTCACATTGTATAGGGATGTACCATATTGTATCATATTGTATAATATCATATGATATTGTACCATACTGTATCATATTACATCATATTGCATTATATCGTATCATATTGTGTCATATGGTGTGATAGCGTATCATAGGTAGCATATTGTGCCATACTGTATCATATTGCAACGTTTTGCATTATATTGTATGATAATGTAACATATTCTATCATAGTATATAATATTGTATCACATTGCATGGCATTGCATCATATTGTATCATTTTGTATCATATTGTATCACAACATATGATACGGTATTGCATATTATGATATTGTATCACACTGTGCCATATTGTATCATATTGCATCATATTGTATGATACTTGTAGATTATTATCACGGGTTGTAGAATGTTGGAGAACTCCAGTGAGAACATGGTTACCTGGCAATTGCACATACATGTGGCTGCCTGGAGGAACAACATTAGCAATTTGCGGCAGTTTATCACAATTGCTATTACCGCTCGTACTTCCTCTACGTCTTCTGAACTCTACTTTCTTACACTGGAAAATAGCTGTTAGTAAGTAGATCATAATAGGGAGTTTTTGTTATAGATTCCGTTACCGGCACTGTTACCGACATTTCGAAATATCAATTTATGCGGACACATGATAAATCTAAATATGTGTACCTTACCCACTGTTCCCCATCCATTTTCCCCTTCCAAATTCACTTCTCTTTACCTTAACTCCCATATGCGCCTTAAAACATTTTCCCCTTTCTCCGACCCCCATCACATTCTCTTCTTAATCCCGCCTGCAATCTTACGCATCCGCTTCAACCTTAACCCTTCACCCTACACCTTTCTTATATGACCCTTCGTCATTCCTCATATCTTCTTAACCTATTATTTACCTTTTCCTTACCCAGTTGCTCCCTCTCTTCCTATACGCCCTACATACGATTTCCTTTACAAAATGTTTCATCAGTATCATCAATATATTTGTCCTAACCCATTTTCCTCCTATCACCATCTTTCCTCCATTCCGCCTACAGCCTTATGCATACCCTTCTCCCTTCTCTAATGCCCATTCCTTCTTCCTCTTCGCTTATTTAGCAGATTTCGTTACCCACGCACTTACAAACATCTGAAAATTGATCTATATGCTTTGCCATGATAAATTTATTCCTCTAAAATGCTACAACAAGCGGTCAGCATGTCTCCTCAAAGAAAGGTTTAGTAGGTTAGGGCAAAATTTCCCTGTCTCTTCTAATCCTCACCCATCCCTTACTATTACTGCCTCCTTTCCATTCCTCTCCTTAATCCCTCTTCGTTCCCTTATTACCCCTTTACCTTTCATAATCCCAGGGTGCACAGTCTTCCCCTTTTTTCATGATATTCCCCCTTTTCCCCTATTCTAAAAAAACTTCCCCTTTTTCCCCTTTTCTCATTTAATATACGATATTTGAAAATACAATATTTGAATCACGCGATATATTTAAAATAAGAGTTTCAAATTTTTTGAATATACAATAAAAAATTAGTCATTTTGATGATTTCCATTTGAAATTTGTTCAATTTGGACGATTTAAAATTAAAAACTTTACATTTGAACTTCAAAATCATTCAAATTCAAGAATTTTTATTTATTTATTTGTAAAATTGAAGGGTTCTTAATTTTGAAAGTTTACAATTGAAAATTCTATTTTTTAATGATTTACATTCGAAATATTTTTCAATTTGGAAGATTTGGAATTGAAAACTTGACTTTTGATCTTCAAAACCACCTAAAATTAAGAATTTTTATTTATGCGTCTTCAAACTGGAAGTTTTTAATTTTTTGAATTACCAATAAAAAATTAGTAATTTTGATCATTTACATTCTAAATGTCGCTAATTTGCAAGATTTAGAATTGAAAACTTGACTTTGGATCTTCAAAATCATTCAATAAAAAATTCTGAAATTTTAATGATTTGCTTTCGAAATTTCTTCAATTTGGAACATTTAGAAATTAAAACTTGACTGTTGATCTTGAAAATCTTCCTAATCTAAAAAAATTTTTATGCATCTTTACGATGGAGAAGTTTTTAATTATTTGAATTTACAATAAAAAATTAGTCATTTTTCAGATTTACATTCGAAATGTCTTTAATTTGAAACATTTAGAATTGAAAACTTGACTTTTGATCTTCAAAATCATCCAAATTTAAGAATTTCGATTTATCCATCTTTAAATAGAAAAGTTTTTAGTTTCTTAAATCCATAATAAAGATATTATTCGTAATTTTGACGATTTACATTCGAAATTTTGTCGATTTGAAACATCAAGAATTGAAAATTTGATTTTTTATCTCCAAAATCAACGAAATATAAGGATTTTTATTCATTTAGCTTTCAAACAGAAGAGTTTTTAATTTTTTAAATTTACAATAAATAATTAGTAATTTTGATGATTTACATTTGAGATGTTAAAGATTTAAAGATTTAAAATTGAAAACTTGACTTTTGATATTCAAAAACATTCAAATTGAATAATTTTTATTCATATATTTTTAAATTAAAGAGTTTTTACTTTTAAAAATTCTGTGATTTTAATTATTTACTTTCGAAGTTTCTTCAATTTGGAAGACTCAGAATTAAAAAATTTGTCTTTGTTTCTTCAAAATCATTGATACTTAGGAAAAGTCTCTGAAATTGTTAAATGTTATAACTTGGAAGAGTAGGGCCGAGTGAAAATGCTAAAACAAATCAAATCGTTGGAGCTGAGGGAAAACAAAGCTGTGGGTTGGCATTCGACAAAAGTGAAAAAAATTGAAATCAGTAAAATTTGACTATTTCAAATTCAAAATATTTCCTATTAGTTCAAAAATTATGAAAATTATTACATTTACAGCTTTTACTAGTGAACAACAATAAAAAAGAATTACGAAATTTAAAAATAAAATTTTTTCGCAGTAATATTTTTTTTTAAATGTGCAAAAACAGGTTTTTTTTGTTGATTGAGTCATATGCATACATTTAACAAAAAGTTGAATATGTCGAAACAGAAATTTATTCAACTTGAACCAAAGAAAAAATCATTTTGCTTTTTCGGAAAAAATTTTTTGTCGCGATTTAAGATTTTTGGGATTTCATTTTTTTTTGCGAGTTTGGGACGTTATATACAATACGAAAAAAAATTTTCACATGAATAAAAAATAATAACATGTTTCTTTGGTTCATGCTGAAGAAATTTCAGGTTCGAATCAATCCAAAAAACATGTTTTTGTACATTTTCAACAAATATTGAATAAGGCAAAATCTTTTTTCAATTTTCAAAATTTTAAGATAAAAAAAATTGTCTATTAATGCGATTGCGAGTACAAAATTTGAGAATTGATGTTGTTGCAAAATTGTAATAAATTTCCACACTTGAATAAGCTATCGTGGATAACAAGTTGCCATACTTTTTTAACACAAAAATGTTTTAGAGCGGGAACATACGGAGAGGGCAGATATCGGGAGTGTACTGTAGTAGATCCATTTGTAAAATTGAGGAAAACCATTCACTCAGAGTGTAGAAAGACGATCTTTATATTTCCTGTGTAAAAACCATAATAGAGAACTAAGAATTGATTTTTTTAAATTTCGTGAATGGTAACTGCTAAATTTCTTGTACATTCAAAATTGAGTAGAAGGCCAAAGATTTCCCAGAATCTTTTATACCTGCTAGATATATTACTTATAGATCCTTGAGAATTATTTAAGTTTACAATTTGTTTATCATCTGGAATAAAATATTATACTGGGGTAATAAAGTATCTTTTAGTAGAGTATGAGCATGATAAAAGTACAATATAATAAAATAAAAATTCAATTTGTGGCTGATTCTGAAACCAATCTATTTTGATTATTAAATTTTCAAATTAGGAAAAGATAACAATCCAAAATATTTAAATGCATTTCTAAAAATTCATAAAATGCAAAACATTCTTTTTACACAAATTTAAATAAAAAGATAGACTTCTTTCAAGAAAATTGAGGTAAGATATGTAAACTCAATGAAAAGAAATCTTAAATTATTCAGAAGCAAATCCTGCAGATTGGAAAGAATCACGAGTTTAGTATATCTATTTCACAATTTTTTAATTAAGATGGTAAAGAAATTCATTTTATCATTATTAATTTTTGCAAAATGAGCAAGAAAATGATTCACAGTTAAAAAATAAAGTTCCAAAGAGGTTGGTTTTTGGTTGACTTTTTCCCTTTCTCTCTTTTTTTCATTGTGTTATTCTTGGCTCTAATGAGCCGAGAAATGAGGTTGTTTGAAACTTTATTTTTTAATTCTGAATCATTTGCTTCCTTATTTTGCAAAAATTATTCATGATAAAATGGATTTCTTTTCAATCTTAATTATAAAAAATCAACTTTATCATGCTTCTCTTCCATGTATTGTCACAAAGAATTTCAAGATTTTATGGGATTTCTAGAGATTTCGAGAAACTTCAAAAGGCTTTAAAAGATCCCAATAATTTAAAAATATATAAAAATATTTCCGGAAATTGTTAAAAATCTTCAGAGATTTCAGGAGGTTTACAGAGATTCAAAAAGATTTCGAAAGACTTCAAAGATTTCACGAATGCATGTAAGGGGCCGGCGCAGCGCACAGCGTGGTGAAATCTAAAAACGAGGTTTAAAATTATACTTAGAACGTACTTATATACCGATTTTTAATTTTTGCTGTTAAAAAATTCAGGACTTAATTTTTCAGAAAATGGTCAGAGATTTTTTTTTGGTCACTTAGATTCAATGCAAAGAGGTGCAAGAAAGTAAAAACTGGTTAACTTGTGAAGTTAATTGTTATAAACAATTGTTATAACAAATAATCGATATTAGGGGATATTCGTCCTCAAAGTATATTTCTGCTCTAAAATTGCTTGTTTTCATTTTTAGTATGATAAGTGGCCATTAAAATTTAAGATTCAATGTTATGAATTAATTCTATAAACAAATTATATGAAAAAATGTACATTGTAGACATTTATAGGCAGAAAAAAATCGTTTTTTCTTCCTGGTCTCTTCGTAATTGTATTACCAATTATGTTTTTTGAAAAAATTATACCACCCATTAATATTTGTTAATTTTATAAACAATTCATATAAATAAATGCACATTTTAGGCGTTTTGCAACAAGACTAGATAAGAAAAAGGATTCGTCTCTACGTATAAATGTTTACGATATATATTTGTTTGTATAATTTGTTTATAGAATTAAGAAATAACATTCAATCTTAATTTTTAATGGCCACGTTACATCCTAGCAATTATTGCAAGCAATTTCAGAGCAGAAATATACTTTGTAGACGAATAACCCCTGATGCCGATTATTTGTTCATAAAATTTATCTATAAAAATTACCTTTACAAGTTAACAATGTTTATCTTATACTTCTGTGTTTATCTTATACTTCTTCTTCCAAGTGACGGGAAGTATAAGCAAAATTTTGTATAGGAGATCAAAAAATGAAATTTAAAAATTCGACACTTTTTTCCGCTATTTGCATTAACATAAAAATGAATTGAACAAAGAAAATAAAAAATCTACTCGCACCATTTTCTGAAAAATTAATTTCTGAATTTTTCAAAAAAAAAATCTGAAATCTATATTTTGCAAAAATTACTTTGGAATTAGCTGAAAACGATAATTTTAAGTTTATCTAAAACGTGCACATGCATTAAAGTACCTGCCATGTTCCCCCATGTTTTAATTAATAGCCTCTAAGATTGAGAATATGATTACGAATGTAAGATAATATTACGTTATGAAACATATATTCTGCTAAAAATGTTTTGATATAGAAAAATAGATTATTTTTTTAATATCTATTTGCATAACTGTATATAAATTTAGCAGTTGGGAGCAATAACGGTGTTCTTGCACTTTTGAGAGTCACTTTTTCTTCATTTGGTTTGTACGTGACTTCATGAAGAAAAAATGGAAACCGAGTGAATTCTGAAAAGGCAAGAACACCGTTATTGCACCCAACCGATCAGTTTAAGCTTACTAAATATCGTGCGTTACGTTAGGTGCCCATGCATGGTATATATGATAGTATGATATAGTATATATGTTTTGTGCCAAATTGAATTAATTTTACTTAAGTAAATGATGATTCTAAAATAGAGATTGGTCAAACAAATTGATAAAGTGCAAAATGCTTTAATTTTCATTGCTTTGGTCCTACTTTAATGATAACTACAATACGGCAAAAAATGACTTGAATAAAATTTTTAGGACAAACATGAAATAATTAATTTAAATCGTATAATTTTTTCTCCACTCATCACACAATACATAAATACTCTTCCGAGTTCAGAGTGACCTACGTAGACTCAATCAAGTGTCCTTAGTTTTTTAAGAATTCGTAAATTTCTTCAAATACGAGTGCGCCACATTAGGTGGTGCCCCACATTAGACGCCGCTCTCCTTTACCAGATTTCAAAAGTTGTCACCCCATCGTATTAAGCATTTTGCCGCAAACACTAAGTCCAAAGCGGAAGTCGAAAATTGTAAAGCCCAGAAGCATTAGTCTTAAAAATAGAATGCCAAAAATAACCAAATCCAGAGTTCCATACCGTAAACTCCAAGCTGTAATGCCTCACCCACAACTCCCACAAATAAGCCCGAAACCCTAAAGCCGAAAAGCATAATAAACAAAAATATAAGTGCCTAAAAACGTCCCAAATACTAAGTACCAAATAACAAATCCTAAGCTTTAGGGCCCAAAAATATGGGTCTGAAAATCATATGGTCCAAAGGAACGTCCCAAGCACTTAGGTAGCCCAAATAGTACTAGTAGCCCAAATAGAAGCACAAATAGTAGCATTAGCCCAAATAGCAGTAGCAGCTCAAACAGTAGCCCAAATAGAAGCACAAATAGTAGCATTAGCCCAAATAGTAGTAGCAGCTCAAACAGTAGCCCAATTAGAAGCACAAGTAGTAGCATTATCCCAAATAGTAGTAGCGGCCCAAATAGTAGTAGTAGCCTAAATAGAAGCACAAGTAGTAGCATTAGCCCAAATAGTAGTAGCGGCTCAAACAGTAGTAGTAGCTCAAATAGTAGCCCAAATAGTAGTAGCAGCCATAATAGAAGTACAAATAGTAGCATTAGCCCAAATAGTAGTAGCAGCCCAAATAGTAGCCCAAATAGCAGTAGTAGCCCAAATAAAAGCACAAGTAGTACCATTAGCCCAAATAGTAGTGGCGGCCCAAATATTAATAGTAGCCCAAATAGTAGCCCAAATAGAAGCACAAGTAGTAGCATTAGCCCAAAAAGTAGTAGCGGTCCAAGCAGCAGTAGTAGCTCAAATAGTAGCCCAAATAGTAGCCCAAATAGTAGTTGCCCAAATACAAGCACAAGCAGTATCATTAGCCGAAATAGTAGTAGCGGCCCAAATAGTAGTAGTAGCCCAAATAGAATTACAAATAGTAGCATTAGCCCAAATAGTAGTAGCGGCCCAAATAGAAGCACAAGTAGTAGTAGTGTTTCACGACGAGACAATAATTTCTCGTTCCTCGACTGTTCTCGTTCGGATTCGCAAACCTCTCGCTATAAAAATGATCTTCTAACCAACTGTTTTTCTCAGTATCGCATTGATCGCCTCAAAAAAGGGAGCGATTTCGATAGTGCACCGAGAAGTCTCGGTTTTAAAGTTTAAAATATTTAAATAGCACGTGCGCGTTATAATACAAAAATATAAAATCTCTTCACCAGTTAAATGTGTATGATTATTGAAAAATAAGTTCAAGGACTTTTGATTTAAAAGTTTAAGTTTGAAATTAAGAGTTTTGATTCTGAATATGTGAGAAAATGAGAAAGTTCGGAAGGTTATGACATTTGAGTTCTTCAATACACTTACACTTAATTTATAATAAACTGCAATATTAATTATGATTATAAAAATGAGTAATTTTGCATAATTTAGTATTCAAAAAATCTACTTATAAGCATTATTCAAACTTTTTAAATAATTTAGAAAATACTTTAAATTTATTTAAAAACCTACATGCTTATTACTGTCCTAAATTTTGAAGAAATTCGTCATTTGTGATTTTTCTGCGTAAACATCGAGTAAATAAGATTCGAATTTTTCAAGTTCGAGATCTGCATTTTTCTCCTTATCTGGAAAACCAATTTTAAAATTAATATACTTCTTTCGTAGAGACATAATTTAGGTCGCAATGTATAAAACTATAAACCATAAGGAAATTGTATTCGTAACCTCTATAATCTCCTTTGAAAGATAACCTTTTAATTTGCCTAATATTTACTTTAAAATTGAAAAAAAAGAAATCGATCTTGAAATTATTAAAGAAATTTTAACCTTTTAAGTTCAGAAATATTTCGCTCGTTTCACGGATCGAGTCGATCGAATGCATCACTAACTGTTGAATTATATATTTAAAAAAATACATTTGTTTGAAACTTTTATTTTGGTTGTAATTGTTTCAATTTTTTTTTCTTTAAATAAAGCGTATTTTATAAAGTAGTTTTTTTCTCCATTCACCCTTAAAAATAAATTGTAATTCAATTTATATAGGTTAATAATTTCTATATAACAACATGAAATCGTTTAAAAACATTTAAATTATTAATTTAATCAATATTCATACCATTATTATATACATATATGCGCATAAATGAAATATTTTTTGTGAAACGAGATTCTCGGTTAAACTACTCGATCTTTTCGTATGAACGAGAAGATCGTTCAAACGAGACAAAGTGAGAAGACTTCTCGGCAGGCAAAACAATAACAAAAGACGTTCTCGCCTATTTCCCGTATCGTGTCGCTCGAATGCATCCCGAAGTAGTAGCATTAGCCCAAATAGTAGTAGTGGCCCAAATAGTAGTAGCAGCTCAAGTAGTAGTACAAATAGTAGTAGCAGCCCAAATAGAAGCACAAGTAGTAGCATTAGTCCAAATAGTAGTAGCAGCCCAAATATAAGCAGAAGTAGTAGCATTAGCCCAAATAGTAGTAGCGGCCCAAATAGTAGCCCACATAGTAGTAGCAGCCCAAATAGAAGCACAAATAGTAGCACAAGTAGTAACATTAGCCTAAATAGTAGTAGCAGCTAAAATAGTAGCCCAAATAGTAGTAGTAGCCCAAATAGAAACACAAGAAGGCAGCACAAGTGGTAGAATTAGCCCAAATAGTAGTAGCGATCTAAATAGTAGTAGCAGCTAAAATAGTAGCCCAAATAACAGTAGTACCTCAAATAGAAGCACAAAATGGTAGCACAAGTAATAGCATTAGCCCAAATAGTTGCAGCGGTCCGAATAGTAGTTGCAGCTAAAATAGTAGCCCAAATAGAAGTAGTTGCCCAAATAGAAGCACAAGTAGTAGCATTAGCCCAAATAGTAGTTGTGGTCCAAATAGTAGCAGCAGCTCAAATAGTAGTCCAAATAGTAAAAGTACCCCAAATAGAAGCACAAGTAGTAGCAAAAGTAGTAGCATTAGCCCAAACAGTAGTAGCGGTCGAAATAGTAGTAGCAGCTAAAATAGTAGCCCAAATAGCAGTAGTAGCCCAAATAGAAGCAGAAAATGGTAACACAAGCAGTAGCATTAGCCCAAATAGATGTAGCGGCCCAAACAGTAGCAGCAGCTCAAATAGTAGTCCAAATAGTAGTAGTAGCCCAAATAGAAGCACAAGTAGTAGCATTATCCCAAATAGTAGTAGCGGCCCAAAGAGTAGTAGCAGCTCAAATAGTAGTCCAAATAGTAGTAGTAGCCCAAATAGAAGCACAAGTAGTAGCATTATCCCAAATAGTAGTAGCGGCCCAAATAGTAGTAGTAGCTCAAATAGTAGCCCACATAGTAGTAGCAGCCAAAATAGAAGAACAAATAGTAGCACAAGTAGTAACATTAGCCCAAATAGTAGTAGCAGCTCAAATAGTAGCCCACATAGTAGTAGCAGCTAAAATAGAAGAACAAATAGTAGCACAAGTAGTAACATTAGCCCAAATAGTAGTAGCGGCACAAATAGTAGCAGCAGCACAAATAGTAGTCCAAATAGTAGTAACAGCCCAAATGGAAGCATAAGTAGTAGCATTAGCCAGGGTGTCCAGCGACTCTTAGGAACAAAATTCAAAGTCTATTCCAGGTTTTCCAGGTCAAGAAGTCAAGTTTTTCAAATTTTTAATTTTTTTTTAACCCAAGTCGTCTCAGAAATCCTTGAAATCTTTGAAATCTTTGAAATCTTTGTGAATTCGTTGAAATCTCTTCAAGTTCTTAAAAGCTTTGTGAAATCTTAAAATTTCTGTAAAATCTTTTGCAATCTTTGTAAATTTTGGTAAAATATTTGAAATCTTTAAAATCCTTGAAACCTTTGAAATCTTTTGAACTTAGTATAAAATCTTTAAAATGTTTGTGACAGCTTTCTTTAAACTTTGTTTGTGAAATATTTTGAAGTCTTCTCAAAGTTGAGACCCTTTGAAATAGTTTCACATTTTTCAAATCTTTGTGAAATCTTTTGAAATTTTTGTGATTTTGTTGAAATCTCTTGAAGTACTTAAAATCTTTGTAAAATCTTGAAATTTTTGTGAAACCTTTTGAAGTAGTTTCACGTCTTTCAAATCTTTGTGAAATCTTTTGAAATCTTTGTGAATTCGTTGAAATCTTTCGAAGTACTTAAAACTTTGTTTCTGAAATCTTTTGTGTTCATTTGAAATCAATGAAATCTTTTGAAATCGTTTGAAATAGTTTAACATCTTTCAAATTTTATGAAATAATTGAAATCCTGGAAATCTTTAAAGTCCTTTAAATCTTCGTGAAATTGTTATGAAATATTTGTGAAAGCTGTCTTTAATCATTAATTGTGAAATCTTTTCTGTTCGCTTCAAATTATTGAAGTATTTTGAAATCTTCTCAAATTTGTTGAAACCTTTTGAAATAGTTTAACATCTTTGAAATAGTTGTGAAATCTTTCGTATTCATTTGGAATCATTGAAATAGTTGAAATCGTTTAAAATCTTTCAAATGTTTTGAAATATTTGAAATCTGGTGTACTGTAACCTTTTTGAAACCGTTGAAATTCTTATATTCTATTGAAATCTTTATGAAATTTTTATGAAATCCTTCAGAAATCTTATGTATTCATTTGAAATCATTAAAATATTTTTAATCCATTTAAAATCTTTTGAAATTCCAGGAAACTGGTTTGATATAATCTTTTTAAAATCTTTAAAATCTGTGAAATGTTTTGAAAGTTTTGAAATCTTTGGAAATTTTCGCAATCTTCGTAACATTTTTGAAATCTGGTATACACGCCTTTCTCAAATCTTTGAAATTCTTGCAATCTTTATGAAATGTTCGAGATCTTTGGGAAATTTGTGTGAAATCTTTGGAAATATTTGTGAAATTTTTCTTAAATCTTTGTTTTTGAAATCTTTTTTATTTATTGAAATCATTTAATTTTTTCAAATCTTCAAAATGTTTTAAAATCTTTGAAATCCTGTGAATGTTTTAAAAGTTTTAAAAGCTTTGTGAAATTGTTGTGAAATATTTGAAATCTGATTTACACGCCTTTTTAAAATCTTTGAAATCGTTGTACAATGTTCGAGATCCTTTTAAATATTTAAAAATCTTTGAAACATTTTGAAACCTTTAGAAATCTTTAGTAATATTTTGTGATCTGATGAACACTCTAGAACCGACATTGAAACCCTTGAAAAATCCTTTACATGGCCATGACTCATTCTATTTTTGAAAATGAATTAACATAGAAATTTTCAACTAATAAGTTTTATAATTTGTAAGTTGAATATCGCAACAATTGTATACTTTAATATTTTATATTAGCGGAGAAGAAATTAAAAACTTATGGAATTATTCACAATATTAAAGTATGTTAATTGCAATCCATAAAATATTTGGTAAAGTTTACAACAAATGCCCAGCAATGTCTTTATTTATTCTGTGACGAGTAAAAGATAAATTAAATTTGGTTAATAAAAAACTTTTCAGTAGCAAGATTTCTTCTAAACGAGATGTTTCTTTCATAATAGAATAAAAGATCTAAATTACTTTTCGCATTTCAATAGAATAACTGTTTCAAAAGAAAAGATTTTTAATTTAAGGTTTCTCGTAAAAAATTCCAAATGATTTCTAGGTATTCAAGGTTAAACAAAAATTCAAGGAGGATTCCAGGTTTTCAAGCTTTTCAAGGTCGCTGGACACCCTGCATTAGCCTAAATAGTAGTATCGGCCCAAATAGTAGCAGCAGCTCAAATAGTAGCCCAAATAGTAGTAGCAGCACAAATAGAAGGACAAATAGTAGCATTAGCCCAAATATTAGTAGCCCAAATAGAAGCACAAGTACTAAAGTCGGATTCAAAAGTCCTGACACCTGGCTTCGAAGCTTTATTACTCGGCGAAAAAAAATCGCAGAATGTTGAGTCAAAGACAGAAATATTCTTTAACATTATACGCGTAAAGCGATGTCAGTTAGATTTTCGTAAAAAAAATTTTGACTCTCCTGTGACACAAAATGTGTGAAAAAACAGGAGAAATGACCCTCAACTTTCACTACATCGACTTTGAAGGCCTCCACAGGTTCAAAAATTGGTGTAAGAAATTTGAAAAAATTCATGAGTATTCAGTAACATGTACTTAACACACAGCAATTTGTTTTACTTAAATTTAACGATTATTTTATTTAGTAGAGCTAAAAATGTAAAAAATAATTATCTCGGCTCTGGATAGAGATTTGAAGCTGAACTCTAGCTTAAAAGATTCTTCTCGATTTAGGGGTTTTATCTCAAAAGTTGACCGGTCAATAAAAATTATTAATGTATGAATTAAAAGCGTCCGAATAATTTCGATATTAATGAGTTTCAATGCTGGAAAACTCGTATTGAAAAAACGTTCTTTCACAGCATTGTCAAATTTAAGCGTGAAAGAGACCCCTTCCAAAAAAAGGGCCGAGCTCCCGGTAGCCATAGGCGTAGGCTGAATCTCCTCTGCACTGTACAGTGTACACTGTACATTACGAATTTTCAAAGCATCATTCAGCCTTTAAATTTCAAATTGTTTAAACGTCTAGTCTGATTAAACCACACGATTTACAGAGGGAAGAAATTGTTCAAACAAATAATGATTGATTAAGCAGTTGACATTTTTTTTCAATAAAATAATATCTTTACATGATTGTGGAAAAAAAAATTACCAAATATGTTTAACAAGAAGTTCTACACTTGGTATTGATGAATTTTTATAACATTTATCCCG
Source organism: Andricus coriarius (assembly GCA_932066315.1). Lineage (NCBI taxonomy): Eukaryota > Metazoa > Arthropoda > Insecta > Hymenoptera > Cynipidae > Andricus > Andricus coriarius. Next base: position 16,936 of record CAKNWT010258776.1, read on the forward strand.
AAAGATGAAAACTTTACACGATTTGCAGAGAGAACAAATTGTTCAAACAAATAATGATTGTTTAAAGACTTTAAAAAAATTTGAAAATAAAATATTATCTTTACATTATTGTGGAAGGAAAACATTGTTTAAGGAAATAAAACTTGTTAAAAAAA
>CAKNWT010258792.1:0-17209 GCA_932066315.1 Andricus coriarius
GCTGATGATATTATCAGTATCTTCTTTCAACTCCAGTGTTTTTGGGATCTTATATACCTCTCTCCAAAAAGTCTCTACCTCGTTGAGCTTTGGTGGATTTTTGACAGAAACGGGGTGATCACTGAAGAGGCTAGATGGGTCAGCGCGAAACTGTTGATTCTCCCTGATCAATCTCTCCCTCTTCTGTATTCTCTTCATTGCGTCAGACAACACCCGTATTTTGTCAACAATGTGCTGCTGAATTGTCAACAGCTTTGGCTTGTTCAGTGTATGATTAAAGATCCTTAGTTCTTGAGCGAACTTACGAACCCTTTCCGTGAGCGGCCTACCAGATGTTGTGTAGTCAATCACACACTAAATACGGGACGCATTCTGTCTTGCCCATTCAATCTTCTTGTTCAGTTGATACAAACGTATTTTGGTCTTTTGATCCATCGTCGGTTTTAGCCTTCCATTTGAATTAGCCAATGCTTTCGGAGCATCATAAACTGAACAATTGACTGTCCAGAGGTCGGACTCCTCTGAGATATCCTCACGAAGGCAGGCATCTATTTCAGCCAGATGTTGGGGCTTAGGAGGAATCTGTATGTCAATGTTCCTTCTTGTCCTGAAATCGCTATCATCTCTCAGAAAGTGTCTGCTTTCCTCAGTTGGTCTTAATGTCGCTTCCTCATATTCGTTTGCAGCTTGCTCAAGCAGCGTTTGGGGAAGCGCTTCGCTTAAATATCCATTTTTCAAGAGGTAGGTGTGTTGATTTTGCAAAGACTGATGCGAAACGTGAAGCATCTTATCAGTCTAGGACGTCATCCTCGAGTTGATTCGTCCACTGAATGTGGACGTTTCACCGGTTCGTCATCGTGTTTCCATTTAGATTATTATTTGCAGCACCCGAACTGTAGGGTGATCGGCACTGTTTGCCGACCGATTGTCGGATACTCTGCGCGTACGAGCGTTTTGAACCGCATATACAACTTTTTGGTGGTTTGATTTGATAACCCCGCATGCAAGGTTAAGGATGGATACTCTGATAGGTCGCCCGGTACCTCAGTAACTCCGTTTAACACACCTCGCCCAGGTGCCATTCAGCTTCCGGCACGGTTGTTACGCCTTTACTTAGGTGTTATTCTTTCGGGACCACTGGAAGCAACTGCCATCTATGAAAATGACACCGGCTCCCAGTAGAACCAGTAGCAGTGATGATGGGCGGGGGGCGGTCCGCCCGGGTGTTCAAGCTACTTGGGGTGACCTTGGGTTAAGTGATCGTCTTGAGTTTTGTAGGGTGAGCATTACCATTAGTGCAAACTCAATAAGTGTACGACCATTTGGGTGGTTGCCACAGGCCGGCGAAACCCTCATGTGTCTTGAGGCCACGAAGCGTCTCAAGAATGATAGCTTTCTGCATCCATCTCCCAAGTGCCTTGGCATATCTTTTGCACGCGGGTATGGCTGTAAGGTCTTGATACCTACCCTCCTTTTCCTTCTCCTTGGTAGTGATATTGTATTCGGCCGGAGTCTATAATGCGGTCACGAATATAGTTCGTTTCTCGAATTCTTGGTGAACGATGCCAGGCCTTAAGCGTGCAACGGAGACTGCTGTCCGAAAATCGTAGTTCCAGAAAATTTGGCACTTCTCGTTTGGCACAATTGACCCTATCTCTGATGGAGCGTTCGGCAGGGCAGGGTCGGGGCTAACACCGTAAGAGCAAGAAAGATAGTAATATAGCACTCTTCGGGCCACATTATATCTGCAGAGATACGTCGTTCCGGCGTGAGTGGGACACCCGCATAGTATGTGCACCTATCGCTGGGAACACCGTCCTGGCACGCGAAAATAAAACTCTCTGTACCTAAATTAAGTCCTGATGATCTAGGGAAAGCAAAAATTTGCTGCATCCAGAATGACTGATCTTCTACATTTATGTGAAAGTTATGTGCATTTTCTGGTCGAGTAGGTGTTGGTGCAGTTTTTCAACCTCTGCTTCCTTTACTTCGGCTTTTAGAAGGGACGCATATAGATTGAGTAATACGCTTTCTCCACTTCCGATGTTAAAATTCAGGTCAAGTGTCTCGGCCGCCTGCTCCGCGGCTTTGTAAGGGAATGCTTCTTTGTCAATCATCTCGTGTTTCGTGACTATTTTTAGGAGAGGATCTCTGCAATTTTCAACCATGTAAGTTATACTTGTAACAATTCGGTTATGCAGACATTGCAGGTCCAGAAGTCTGCGTCCGGCTAGATGGCGTGAGATGTATAATCGCGGAACGGACGAATTGATGTGGAAGTTCTTATGCATATGCATGATCATACGTGTGGCGATGTCAAGTGCCGTAAGCTCGTTCTTCGTCCATTGAAGCACCCCGAGCGAACAGAGTAGAACCGGCACGTTAAGCATGTTAGTCGCAGATATCTTGTTCAACGCTGACAGATTGAAAGACCAAATCTCTCTAAGAAGATACTTGTATCTGCTTCGGTGAGACTCCTTTACTGATGCTACGTCCTCAAAGCGGGTTTGAGGCAGGCTCAGGTACGTATGGTTCTCTCCAGTGTCAAGATGTCTAATAGCACTTATATCCACAAGCTCAGGGTCGTCCATATAAAGTACATGAGTGACATTATGCTCGCGAGGATTATTACATCCCGGAAATATTTAAATTTTGACATAGCGATTAAATAGTTGTAAGTCATCATATAACCATCACTACGTAAGTGAATGAATACTTGCATGGTCAGACACAGTGTAATCAAAAAGGTCTGACAAAGTATATCAAATAGAATTAAGCTAGTAGTAAAATTCACAACTGTGAAAGAGCGAGAGATGAGGCAATCGGTAGCCGCAGACGTGAAAAGAAGGAAACTCACTCGTCGCTCGCTCGCTTAACCGAACACCTATGAGAGTGATTCAATCTTTAAGGGGGTATTTCTATTGGACCGGACCAAAAAATCGATTTTTTTTTCTCGATTTTTTGATAGTATATAGTATGTGGAATTTGTACACAAAGGGATTTGTTTGGTTTTGACTCTTTAACGAAGCTGCAGCAGGATCAACTGCGCAGAGTACGGACCAGGCATAGCAGATTGAAAGACTAGCTGTAAGTACTATGATAAACTTTAAACGCGTTTTTCTCAAAACGCGATTTTTTTAAATGGTTGACATGATTCCGTCAAAACCACTGGACCGATTAGGCTCAAATTTGAAGGATATATTTAGCAGATGTTTGGCTATAGCCCGAACTGAAATAAATAAAAAATAATTATTTTTGAATTTTTACCAAGTGAAAAACTACCCCCAAAAAAGTCGAAATTCGCAAATAATATTTAAAATGGGCACCATTTTGTTAATTTTCAATATTTTTGATTTGTTCTAGTTCCGCCTATAGCAGAACTCGTATATTTTAAGAATCTCTTCGATTTTTTTGTTTCGGATGACCTGGAGCAGCTCAATCATGTCAACCAAGTGAAGGTGTCGTTTCCGAGACACATTTTTTGAAATGCTACAGCGCCCCCTATCATTTCTTTTTTTGTTGGTAAGCATGTATTTTTTTAGTTTAAGGGCATGTGATACTTCAATCGGGTTCAGTTCCCCCGGGGTTTTGTCCACAAAACTTAAAATTAGTAAAAACTGAATTCGGAGATGCTATAAAATAGAATAAGGGACGTCCCCGAACTCTTTTTTCAAAGGATAATAGCAAAAAAAATATATTCTGCTAAATAAAATTTTTCTGTATATGCACTATTTGGGGGTTAAGATCGGTTGTCAAGTCTCTGTCATTCCGATAATGTTGGTATCTTTTATACCGAGTGGCATAGAGGGCGCCCTTACGAGCATAAATTAAATTATTTATGAAATATATTTTTTGGATTGCCTACAAACAAGCTTAGTTCGGGGACATTAGGTACTATGTTTTATTACTTGTCCTAAGTTTTCGACCACAAACATTGTGTAGTTTGGAAGGAGAACTGCAGGGAGAATTGTAACACACGTAACCTCAGAATACACACATATCAATCAAATTTAGCAAAATGATTTTTTTTTAATCATTCCACAACAGAAGAGTTCGGGGACGTCCATTAGCATGTTCGCTATCATTCCCCACATTTTTAAGGCAAAATCTTTATTATTGTAGGAAAAAAGCCGGGGGAACCTAACACTGCTAAAATCGATAATTGTTTATGTATCACATGCCCTTAAGATTTGCTAAAAAATATTTTAAAAACTTCCATTCAAAAATATTAACAATTGTATTTTTTATGAATTTTTAAAAAAACGCCTGAAAAAAGCTCGCTCAAATAGAAATACCCCCTTAATTGTATATGCTCCTCCAATTATTGGAACTGTACGTGCCATGCACCATATTTCATCGTATGTGCTATTCACCAAATTTCATTGTACGTACCGTCCGCACAATTGCACGCCCATGGGGAGCAAGGATTATATAAACCCCGGAAACATCCCTGTTCGCCGTCTTCACCGTTCAAGCAGTCATACTGTCCACATCGATTTACAAACCACTTTGACTAAGTCGCGTTCTTTTACCTCACCGTGAAATATTCCCAAAGGAAGAACTGCGTTGACTAAGCCGCGTGCTTCTACATCACCGCAAAATAGTAACGTGGAATCTAACTTCGACCATGATTCCCTTCGGCTGAGACTTTCGGTCGTCGTAGAGTTATTTCTGCAAAAAGTCCGCCTGTTAACGTTCGTGAAAGAGACTCATTATTGATTATACATAAAGAAGTAAACATAAAAAAAACATCCGGTAGAGTTCAGTCGCTGCACTACGAAGAAAACGGAGATCCGATCTAAAAGAGAATCAAGGGGTTAGACAATTTATTAATTCGAAAATTCCAACCTTTTCGTGAGTCGCACTCTTTCGACTCCCGAACAACCCACGAAGCTCGTTGAATTTATTTGTCAGGAGCCAGATAGGTTAACCTATCCGACACCCTTTGGTTCCGGTCTCGTCGCAACTATTTGGCTAACTAGCTCACTAACAAACTCGCATGAGAAGATGGGTGAGATCGGTAGAGTGAGAGAGTATTTTTTCCTAGAAAGTGACGGTTGCGAAATTCAACACAACTCCATTCAAAGATTAACAATAACAAAAGGTATTTATTTAAGTAAAAGAAATACTACCATGGTTGTTAATAATCTCGGAAATATTCGTAAATTACACGAAAACCAAAAGTGGTTGACCGATCGCAGAGTGATTCACTACACAAAATGGCCGCCCGAGACGCCCGCGCTTGCACCACGTCGTTCGACGAGCAACACGCGTGCTCCTACCAGCGGTTCCCTTGAGGAACGCGCGCCTTATCTATCTGTCGTCGGGCTTTGAGTCGGGCGTGCCTCACTCCCGGGTGTCGCTGGAGTCTCGGTCGACACTATACACTGATTTATTTTTATGCACAGGCGGTCCCGGTAGTCATACCGCGTGGAGGTCGTGAGTGCAAATTATCGCTGCGGAAATAAGTAAAGAGGCCACTCGCCTTATAGCCATTTTGCCTAATTTGTCTTGCCACTTTCCATTTTAGTGTTTTTGGATACTGGTTCCTTCAAATAATCAAATATTTTTTGGGTCCGGTTACTACGGACGCACCGCCGCCAAGTCAAGAAACATAAGTGACAGGTCCCGTGTTCTTCTCCGCTTCCTTCCTTCTCGACTCTTCGTGTCGTGCCTGTCGATTCGGGACGTGCCTGTCGGTTTACTGAATCTCAGCAGTATGGGGTCGTCCAGCCATGCCTTGGTGCAGGGCTGGCCTACTCGGTTACGTACTGCCTTCGACACTGCTAGTGAAGCTTAACGGTGTGGGGTTGCACGGCCGTCTGGTAGTGACGCCATGTAATGGTGTCGCCGATAAAAAATGGCGTAGTTATGCTTTGTCATGCGCGGGACCAGTGCGCCGTGCTGGTTTCGTTACATCCTCCCGTCCTGCTTCTTTGCTGTTGGCTGACTGCGCTGTCTGCTCGGTATTTACGAGCTGTCAGTTTGCTATGCCGTTTAAATCTCGACCCCGTTTGCGAAAATTGAGAAGGATTATAATAATATAAAAATTAAGGGTACTCTGGCGCTTCGACGTAGATCCTGAAATATGACATTCAATATATTGCCTTACTCTACATTTATTTTTCCTGACTGGATGGTAAGCCTGTTCTTATTAATTTTCTCAGTTTGGTCGTTCCTCGGGTTCCGAGGTTCGGTACGGCTTCGGCGAAACCGCGGAAAGTTGTTTTCACAACTTTCTGCGTTTTCACGAAAACTTCGTCACAACCTATAACTAGCTACAGCTCATTACCCCTTTTATATCATTTTGCGTTTTTTTTGCTAGACGTACTTCAGGCCATACGATTCATTAAATTATTATCATAATGATTTTATCCATTCAGTGATAGCCCGAACTATCGCTGCACAACTTTTCATAAAACACGGACTCTTTTATTCGTTCTATTCGAAGTTTAATTGTCCCTAACCTTTACTGCCTTTTTCAACTGTACAACGATGTCGCACTGCTTGTCAGCAACTAACGCACAATTACGGCCAACCATTTGACTTTCATTGTAACGAAGCTTATTGTGCTTATAAACATAATTTTCAATTCACTTTTGAAACTATAACGATTCTTAATATAAAATAATCAAAATTCTTAATAAAAATTATACGAAACTACTTTAAAGCTAAAGTAGGTGATTTCGTTTACGGTCCATTCTTGAGTAATTACTTAATTAAGGTAAAAAACTATGACCTCACATTGAGCTTATTCTTTTTAAATTCTCTATTAATTAATTCTCATTCTTCGGCAAAATAATCACAAAATGCCTAACGATCCTAATCAAACTCAATTCACAGGCGATATTAATCGTACCTTCAGCGAAGCGATGATGACATCCATGGCAGAATGCTTTGCCGTACAACAAGGGGTTGCAAACATGCCCAGTTATGATGGCAAGAACATGCACGTTAGATATTTCATACAAGATATTATAAACGGTGAATCACTAGTGCCAGCTAACTGTAAACGTAGTATCTTAGAGTGGTTTTAGCTCTGTTAAAAGGAGCGGCCCGAGACAGTATTCATGGAAACTCTTTCACGACTATTAAGGATTCAATCAAACACCTGAAACAGCGATTTGCACCTAGAAAAACTTATTCATGGTATTCACATGAAATCTCGACTATTCGGATGAATCCAGACGAAATTCTTCGTGAATTATTCGATAGAGTTATTCTCCTTAAATCAGGAGCTCGAGCAGCTCTTTAAGATAAATATCCTAATGTTGAACAATTATTAGCTTCCCTTAACGATTGTGCCCTTGAGGCCTTCAAACGCAGGTTGTCTGATTGTATATCAGGATTGGTAGAAGTAAGATATCCTGAAAATTTAAATTTAGCTTTAAAAGTCACGCTTGAATATGAAGCAAGACATCAGTTAAACTCTCAGTATCCTACAAAACCTTATCATGAATCAAAATATTCTCAACCTAGTTATTTGGACTCATATGATTATAATCCTAGTCCTCGTATTCGTTTTACAACTACTGCACAGCCCTATGAAGCTTCTGATCTAAACCCAAACACAATTATAGAGACGCAAGAATGTTACAATTTTCCGTATAATTATATTCCTCCATACGAGTATCCGTAACAATGCAACCCTTATTTTCCAAGTGTTCCGTTGCAAACTGCAGGATATCCTAATCCATACTATTCAAAGGTTGCTATTATGGTTCCTTTAAGCAACCAATCCCGACGCAATCGGAACGTGTGCGTCATACACTCCTGCAGCTTCTATCCTAGAAGGTAAGCAAGAGCGGAAAATTTACGCAAGAGAATACTATGCTATGAGAAACAGTGTTGACGGATCAGATGAAGTGATCCCACAAGAACAGCCTTTTGCGTCCGGATCGCGATGGATTGAATCTGACACTGGCAAGCCGGGATTTTGTTGAGTTAGCTAAGAAATAAAGCTTTCATGCCTCCAAGCCAGCCGATTATGAGAACCACCTTAGATCTTGGAGGACAATATCAGGTTTTGTAGCACTGATGCGTTAAGTGGTGGAGAATGAGAAATTTCAGTAGATCTTACACTGATCATTCTACACAACGGACTCCAGTTCCCCCTGGGCGTATGGCAAGACGGGCATTATATAAACACTATAGAAGTGCTGAAGATGGTAATATAACACTTTCAGAGCTCTTGCTTGCACGCTCGGCAGTTGGTCTCGCCGTCTTGACAGGCAAAAAGTAATCTCTCAGTCTTTGATCTCAATCCAGCACACTTGATAAACATTTTGGACAGACCCATCGATAGTTCTTCTCCACGTATAATGCCGTAGAATTTACCATAAAGGGGCTTGTTAGCATGTTCTCTTAGTAGAAGCAAATGTTCTGTTTCCTGTAGACGACTTTTGAGCACCAAAGGTGTTAGTGATTCTAGGCCATGTGCAGTGTCGCTGGATTCAAATGGGAGACCAAGCTCCTTTGCGGCACGGTATAGAAACGCCGCAGCATTCACGACTTCATGTTGATGTACGAGTCGCATGAGAGAATCCGTGCTATTTAGAACTGAGCAGGCTATAGCCAAAACCATTCTTCGATGAAGACACTCCAAGCTCAGCAAACTCCTAACCCTTTTTTCTCGAGGGAGGTATATTTGAGGTACGGAAGATCCAGGATGATGACTTCGATGGATTTTCATCATCTTGTGCGAGCTTCGGTTAAGTTGCTTCAACTCATCGACGTTCTATTTTACGGAATCAAGCGTGTAAAGCAGTATAGGAACGGCCGCTTGGATCTTAATCTTCACAGATAATTCGGAAGCCCAAATCTTTCTGCGAATTTGGCGATACCTTTTTTCAAGGGCCGTTTTGAACACATGCACATTTTGGGTTTCCGCTTGTGGTATTCTAACCTAGATAACATTCTGTTAGCACACTAAAGGCGTATAAGCACGCAGATCTGCGGATCGACGCGCAGATTGTGCTCTCACCTGATGAGACATATGCGTCATCAATTGCCTGGCATATGACTAGCAGAATCTGATGCACAATCTGCTTCGCATATCGCTAGCAGATCTGACGCATATCTGCGAAAAATATAAAATATTAAAATATATGCAGGTAATATATTTTATAAAAATTTTATTTTAATATGTAAAAAATATTTTTGAATACAATTTAAGGCATTATATGTCCCTTAAGGGTTTACATAAATATTCCAAGGTTTTCATAAATAAACTTTTGAATACGCTATTACAAGTTAAAAATTAATACTGTTTTAATTTCAGGGAACCGAGGGAAACTGTTGCCACATTTCGTTACTGCGACAGATTACAATAAAAATTTCTTAATCCAATCAATTCCATTCAATCCCAGTTATTAATTTAGTCCAAAACTTGAGATAAAAGAAATAAATGTTGTGAAAAGTAATTTGGTGCAACCGCAATAACGAAATGAAATAGAGGTTTCTCTCCATTCCCTGATTCTTATTTAAATGCCAACTGGCACACTGGACATTTGCCGGCATGCGCGCGCATTCCTCGAGAAATGGTTCCCGCGAATTTTAAAAAACTATCATTTTCAAAGAAATCCTTATTTGAGTAGGCTAATGCATTTTTTGTAATATTAAAGTTGATTTGAAGAACTTCATTAATCTATTTTTATAATATTCAGTACATTCAGGATGGCCTGAAAGCATGGAGGGGATAAATAATTTTTTTAACAAGGTTGTGTATAAATACCTGTACCGACAAAAAAATGCGCATTATCACTTGAAAATTAACAAAAATTTGGTTATATTTTAAAAATGAATTTTGCAAAAAAAATAAAGATAGAAATCGTAATTTTTGAAATTTTGCATTTCCGGTAAATAAACGAAACTTGAAGTTTTGCAATTTTAAAAGTTTTAAAAGTTTCAAAAAAATCCAAAATTTTTTTTAATATTTCCAAAAATCATAAAAAATTATTTTAAAAATTTCCATATTGTTTTGAAAATGCTTTATATAACTTTCGAATAACGTTTAATCTTATAAGTAATAACTATAGGAAAATTGAATGTTATTTGAAAGAGTTCTGCCCTCATAGTAACTGCAGACTCTGCGTCACATTCTCACGGCATTGTGTGATACAGAGTGTGTTTGCCAAATGCGCCTCATAGCGCTCGCAGATGTGTGCTCGAAAGTCCATGCTGGCGAGATAAGTGCGTTAATGTACGCAGAACCTGACAATCACAATCTACGGGTGATCTGGGTCGCACAATTGTTATCTGGGAAGATATGCATGTTTCTCCATTACCTCTTTTGAAGAGTCAAAGAGTTTAAGGTTGTCCACGTATAAAAGGTGGTTGATCTTATATTTTCTTCTGTTCTTCTGTATCGGACTTAGAAAGTCTCATTGGAAGACGCCCCTCTTATATGTGATATAGCTTGTAGTCACTTGTATTTTGTCAGATGTTATGAAAAATCTTGTCCGCGACAAGAGCATAAGCTCTTTCATGCGTCGCACTATTCTTAGATGCACCTCCGGGTACTCAAGGAGTAATAAACCTGTATATTAACAGGTTCTCCATGCAATCTGTCAGTCCTTGACAAATCTCCAGTCTTAGGGATCATTACCGCGCATCCTTCCACTAGCCACTGCGGGATAGATTGTTCTCCGTGTAAGAACGTAGTAAATATACAAGCTGGATGTTGGTGCGTAGAAGTGAACTTCTTCCACCAAAAGTTGTCGATTTTATATGGCCCTGGCGCTGGAAAGTTCTTATTTCTAACGATAAATTTCTTCACTTCTTCAGCAGTAATTAGTGGACACTCTTTCTCTGGACCTTATAACATTTGCCTTTGGCAAAAGTTAAACAAACGGGAAGGATGAGTAGAAAAGGTCGAATTTTTCTGAATCCACTTTACTCGACGTTCAAGGTGCTCTTTCGCTGTTGAAAGAGCACTAACTTTTGGAATGAATTTTTTACTTGATGTTATGTAGCTAATCACGCACTGAACATTTGACGCATGCCGTTTCGTCATTTTAATTTCGTACTGAAGCTGTGCAATACGCTCGTGAGTCTTACTCACGCGTACTGCAGTATCATTACTTCTATTGTCACTAAACAGGGAGACCGCCTTCTCGTAAACTACACAGTTCAGATTCCAGAGATTAACATCTCCGGGGAGCATATCGGGAGAACAGTATTAACCACGGCTAATTTGTCCATCCTGAGAAAGACTTTTTGGTGGATTTTTGATGTCCTAGTTCTCATGTTGGCATTATCAGCTATCTGCAAAGGTGGCCTTGATGGAGCGGGTGGTATGTTCGCTGGATGATGCTGCTCTTTTTCTTGCTGATAAAGAGCTCCATATCCCTTTTTGCGTAACAAGGATACCTGATCTTTCAAATACGGGGGCAGGCCCCGAGACCCTTGGCCTGAGTTTAAACATCAGAAGTGAGGAAAGTGCATTGCTCCATCTAGATGCCTCTTTTCTAAAAGCTGAAGTAAAGAAAGCAGAGGTTGAGAAATTCGCCGAACAGCTACTCGAAAAGAAAATGCACGGAAACTTTCACAGAAATGTAGTAATATCAGCATATCAGGACAGTGCAATTTCCAGCTTAGTATAATGTGACCGGATTTTACGTAAAGCAGTTCTCGGCGAAAGGTGCAGAGCGTGTGATGCACACGCTGAGTACCTAGAAAACGTTCTATCCGAGTGTCCCACTCACGCAGGAACGAAGTATATCTACAGTCATAATTCGGCCCTTGTAGTGCTTTATTATCATCTTTGTCGCCATTACGTTGTTGGCTGCGACCCTGTTGTCTGGCGAGCGCTCCGAGGGTGAAAGAATCAATGGTCCAAAACGTGAAGTGCCCAATTTTCTGGAACTACGATTTGCGGACAGCAGTCTCCATTGCACACTCGAGGCCTGACATCGACCTCCAAGACTTCGCGATATGAACTATATTCATGATCAAATTCTCGGCTGCGGTCAACCGCAACATCACTGCCAAGAAGAAGGAAAAGGGAAGGAAAACTGGTTCGTAACCTTAAAGTCATAACCGCGTGCCAAAAATATGCCAAGGCACTTGCGAGATGGATACAGAAAGCTGTCATCCTTGGTTCGCTTCGTGTCCTCGAGGGGCACGAGGGTTTCGTCGGCCTGTCGTCATTTCGTAGTGCCCTGTTTATCGCGGTTCCACTGGGAGCCGGTGTCATTTTTAGCTGGCATTTTCTCCTAGTGGGACCTTACGCTGGTTGTTTAACCCTTTTTTTCAAACTATAAATATATATTATATATATTTCGGTTGCGGTCTTGATTCCTTGGGAATTGAACCGAAGGGCCTATGACAAAACAGCCGAACGCGTCCTCGCGTTGCGGATAGAGGGTCCCTGTACTAAGGTTTTCTGCTAAATACGGTTACAATAATTAATAAGCAGTCGCGGACAATTGTCCAGGGATGGTCCTGCAGGATAACCCCTAAGCGGAGGCGTGACACCCGTGCCGAAAGCTGAATGGCCCCTTGGTGAGGTGTCTCAAACGGTGACTCTGGGATACCGGGCGACCTCTCAGAGTATGCAGCCTTATCCTTGCATGTGGGGCTCTACAAGGATGGACGAACCCTTTGCCCTAGCTGCACGTGGGAACAACAATGACAACACCAAACATAGTGGTAGTAAGTGCGGTTCAAAACCATCGAACGCGCAAGGCTCCCGCTAAGGGGTGGGACAACAATGCCGACTATTCTGTAGTTGGGGGAACCAATCAAGAGAAGGTCAATGCGATTTTCCGGCAGAATCTCGTTACTTTTAAGTGGACGGATCGACTCAGGGACGACCTGCTGGAGTGCTATGATACCAGTATGCCCCCTGAACGAACAGGTTACATGGCACGACTGCATACTCTATGGTGCGAGAAACAACCAGAGCTCTCGCATTTTTCGCATCAACGTCTGCGAAACCGTGCAGACATCTAATAGAGGAAGAGCGACGCTTCAGGACCCGAAGAAACATCAATACTCAGGTTTCTCTGAAGCCCAAAGATCTGGCTGAACTGAATGACGAGCTTCGTGGAGATTTTTCCGAAGAACCTGAGCTCTTAACTATTAATTATAGTGTGTATAATGCAGCGAGAGCCTTGGCAGATGCAAACCATAAAACAAAACCAACAGTTGATCATAAGACCAAAAGACGAATGCATCAACTCAGCACAAAGATAGGTTGGGCCAGACAGTACGCGTCCCGCATTCAGTGTGTGATTGACTACATAACATCTGGCAGGACTTTCACTGCCAAGGGTCGACAGTTCGCGCGTGAGCTGCGGATCTGTCATCACACACTTAACAAGTCAAAGCTACTGACCATCTGGCAGCATCTTGTTGACAGAATACGAGTACTATCTAACGCTAGGAGAAGTCTAGAGCGGAGAGAGAGGTGGGTCAGAGGAAATCAACAGTTTTTGTCTGACCCATCTCGACTCGTCCAAGAACCTCCAATTACTCTCGACCACCCGCCCACACCAGAGGAGGTCGAGGCATTTTGGAGAGAAGTCTACGAAGTCCAGCATCCACTGAAAGAACACTCGAAGAATATAAATAGCTTCAAGGAGCTGTGCACTGCCTTCATAACACCTGGGGAGGAATGCCCACCTATCACTACCGGGGAGGTGAAAAACATATTAAGAGGCATGAAGAACTATTCCGCTCCGGGACCAGATGGTATCAAGTCCTTCTGGTGAAAGAAGTTCCCTTCAACCCGCCAGCATCTGGCCCGCATTTTCACCTCATATCTAAAGTCGGAAGAGCCTATTCTGGAGTGGTTGATAGAAGGGCGCACAGTGCTCCTACCGAAGACGGGCAACTAAGCTGACCCTAAAAATGACAGGCCAATAACTTGTCTGAACACACTGTATAAGATCTTCACAGCTATCCTAAATGATAGGATTGTTTGGACAATTGGACCCTTGTGGCGAGAGATGTGCGAACAACGTGGCTCAAAGAAAGGCGTAGCAGGATGTCAGAAGAACCTGCTCATCGACAGATGTGTATGTAAAGACGCAGTATTCTATCAGCGTTACCTATTGACGGCCTGGATTGATTACCGGAAAGCTTTTGATTCAACCTCCCATAGACTTTTCATCTGTCTGTTGGAAAGCTTAAAGGTTCATCCACACATCGTGAGGCGCATAGAGAGATTAATGCGGATTTGGAAAACCAGATTTACTATCTGATCTGGAAAACATCGTGTGATCACTAACAGTGTCACCTTTCAGAGAGGTGTGTTTCAGGGCGACACCATGAGCCCTCTCTTCTTTTGCCTCACGTTATTGACATTATCTCTCGCAGTTCGCCATTCCAAAGGGTAACTCTGCGGCAAACCTGGAAATCGAAAGCATAAAGTCACTCATGCATTTTACATGGATGATCTTAAGATCTATGCTAAAAATCAAGAGAAAGCACATCTAGCTCTAGACATTGTCAAAGAGTACACTCAGGAAATTGGAATGGAGTTCGGGTTAGGAAAATGCGCTAAGGTTTATTTGAAGAAAGGAAAACTTAATGGAATACCGAAAGACCCTGAGCTAGTCGACAGAAGCGCTATACGATACCTTGGCGGTGGAGTGACCTATACATACCTGGGCATGCCACAGAGCCGCATTCAGGACGTGAGATCTATGAAGAATACTCTCTGATGCAGATACCAACATCTTATTCGACGGATTTGATCTTCCGAACTGTCGGCGAGGAAAAAAGTATCTGCGACGAACGTACTTGCCGTCCCTGTAGTACTCTATTCATTTGGAGTGGTTCCATGGACGAAGGATGAGCTCAGATCCCTCGATATCAGGTCCCGAAAGGTTATGCACATGAACAAAATCATGCACTCTAAATCTTCTGTTCCGCGACTTTACATCTCACGTCGTGAAGGTGGTCGCGCAATACTAAATCTTGAATGTCTTCACAACAGGATAATTTTGGTTACAGCACATATAGTCGCAAATGTACAACGCCCTCTTCTTAAAATGGTCAGGAAACACGAAGAAGTGGGCAAAGGGGCGTTTATCTACAAAGCAGCGAAACGGGCTGCTGAAACACTCGGCCTTGACTTCAATATCAGGGATGAGCAAAGTGCATCAAATATTATCCATCTCGAGTTCTCACTCCTGAAGGCTCGGATTAAGAAAGCACAGGAGAAAAACTTCCGGAAACAGCTCCTCCAGAAGAGGATGCACGGCATCTTCCACAGAAATGTGGAAGATCTGTCGATTTCGTATGAGCTAACGTTTGCTTTCCTTAAATCACCCGGATTGAAGTCGGGCACGGAGGGTTTCATTTTGGCATGCCAAGACGGTGCCATTTCCACTCTAGCATACCGTCGCCACATTTTGAGCCAAGACATTCCCCATGATAGCTGCAGAGCGTGTCATGCACACCCCGAGCATCTAGGACACATACTGTCTGGTTGTCCAACTCATGCAGGAACGACCTACATCCAAAGGCACAATGCGGCACTAAGAGTGCTTTATTACCATCTCTGTCACTCTTACGGCTTCAGCACAAATACCGTTCCGCTAAATGCTCCTAGGGAAATAGAGTCAATTGTCGAGAATGAGAAGTGTCGGATATACTGGAACTTCATATTCTCGACAATTGTTTCTGTTGCGCATTCGAGGCCTGAAATAGTTCTTCTTGACTTCGAGAAACGAACCATGTTCGTTATCGAATTTTCCGCACCTCAGGGTGCACGAGACTTTTTCCGGATCATCGTATTGAATTCGTCGCTGACTGTAACCACCTATCTCACGGTCGTGAGACGTGGTTGCAGCTGAAATTTTACCGCGATTTCGCTGGGAGTGGGTGCAATTTTTCAGATTAGCACCTGCTCCCAGCACCCGACAATGGGTCGGCGAACAATGCGGATAATCCTAGAGTTCGGGGTGCTGAGAATAATTGAGATGGAAACATGATGGCGAACCGGCGAAACGCCCACATTGAGTGAACGAATCAAGTCAAGGATGACTTACTAGACTGCTACGATGCCAGCATTGTCCCTCTTCACCGAGACTTTATGGCCTGTATGCATACTCTGTGGTGCCAAAAACACCTAGAGCTTCAGCACGTTTCTATTCAATCGTTACGAAATCAGGACAAGAAGGAACATTAACATGCAAGTCCTTCTTAAGCCCCAAGATCTGTCTGAAATGGATGCCTCCCTTCGTGGAGAAATCTCGCAAGAATCCGACCTCTAGATCATCAATTGCTCAGTTTATGGTGCTGCGAGATCTTTGGCTGATTCAAATCGAAGGCTCAAACCTACGATGGATCAAAAGACCAAAAGACGCTTACATCACCTGAGCAAGAAGATTGGATAGGCAAGACAGAATGCCTCCCGTGTTCAATGTGTGATTGACTACATAACATCTGTTAGCCCGTTCACGGAAAGGGTTCGAAAGTTCGCGCAAGAACTGAGGATCTTAAATCACACACTAAACAAGTCACAGCTGCTGACAATCAAGCAGCATATTGTTGACAAAATACGGCTGTTTTATGACGCAAGGAGGAGAATACAGAAGAGGGAGAGATGGATCAGAGACTTTTTGGAGAGAGGTATACAAGATCCCGAAAACACTAAAGTTGACAGAAAATACTGACAATATCATCCGCTTCAATGAATTTTGCGACAACCTTATAAAATCTGAGGAGGAATGACCATCAATCACTGCCGAAGAGGTGAAAAAAGCACTTAGAGGAACGAAGAACTTTTCCGGTGCTGGACCAGATTGTATCAAGAACTTCTGGCTGAAGAAGTTTACTTCTACACTCCAACATTTGGCCCGCATATTGACCTCATATTTAAAGTCAGAGACGTCCATCCCGCAGTGGCTGGTGCTAGGACGCACTATACTCCTACCGAAAAGAGGCAACTTGTCCAACCCAGAGAATTACAGGCCAATAACTTATTTGAACACACTGTATAAGATCTTTATAGCTGTCCTAAGCAACAGGATTGTTCGGCGAATTGAGCCTGTGTGGCGTGAGACGTACGAACAACGTGGCTACAAAAAAGGTGTAGCAGTCTGTCGAGAGAACCTGCCAATTGACAGGTGTATCTGCAAAGACGCTGCAGCTCATCAACGCGTCCTGTCAATGGCCTGAATTGACTACCGGAAAGCTTTCGATTCAACCCCTCATAGACTTATCATCTGTCTGTTGGAAAGCTTGAAGGTGCATC
>CAKNWT010258823.1:2954-21371 GCA_932066315.1 Andricus coriarius
GGGGGGGGGGGATAAGGGTGGATAAAAATTAAAGTTATTAGTATGGTTTCATTTCATAGGTATTCCTCTTTAATCCCTAAAAAAGTTGGCACGTTTCTATCAAACCCTGAAGTATGAGAGTATATGTTGTTTATTTAAAGGAAATAAGATGACACGTATTTGAACGTATTTTAGGGTTGTTTTCTGAAAAAAGACTAGTTTTTTCATTAAAATTCGAATTTCGAACAAAAAATTAGGGATTTTTTTTCTCCGAAAATGAAAAGTTTGGGGGTGGGGGGACTAGCCCTCTAGGGTAAACAAAATTTTACAATGCATTTTTGGACCACCCTAGTGTACATGCCCTTACGTGATTTAAATTTTGTTTACATTTTGTATCACAATTTTTTTTGGTTCAGGTCAAATGATTAAAGTATTTTCATAGTCAATAATTAACCTAATGATTTCGTTATTATTTGTTAAAGCGATTTTGGTTAAATCCCGTCCAAAGACTCAAAACTTGGATAATATTGGCTTTCAGTTCAAAATGGTAGTAAATTTATTAAAATACTAAACCATTAATAAAAAAGAAAACTTATGTAAAAAAAAAATTATTTTCTTCTATTATAAATACATCAATAAAGATAGGCAGACGTTTCAAACAAAAAATTTCTATTAGGTCAATGAAATACTGAAATTGGTTTCAAATATTTTATTATTTGACGTCACTTTATTTTTTTTCTCTTGTGTCACGTGTTCGTAATCTCAAGTGCAGTCCTCGTTACCTTTTCTGAGAGTAGAGGCAACACTGAGCCCTATTTTCAGTCACTCAATGTTACAACCTATCTGAGAAGTGGAAGAACCCCTGAATCTGATAAATGACTCTCTTCTTTAAATAATTCTGAGAAAGCGGCTAAAGATCCTACCAGAACCCCAAGGGATAAAAGAATATCTTTTATTCTTTTCCTAATTCGAAAACAGAGAATAGCAGGAAAATCCGCAGAGATGCCGGCAATGCGCCGGTTTCCGCCATCTGCTGATATTCCATCCCCCTTTTCCACCCTCATTCTTACCCCACTTGCCACCCTCATCTCTCATCCCCTTCATCTCTCGCGACCTCTATCGTCAGTTGGGGCGCGTTGGGGTAGACGGTACGGTTGGACCTGACCGACTGACTCGAGTGTATTTGGAAACAGTGATGGTGCCACCGCATTATAGTAGTCTTCGGCGTGACGAGATTCACTCGTTTGGTCAAAAATCCCATTTTTCTCACTCGGCGACGTAAAATCGAAAAAAAATGGTAGAGTGCGAATTGAAAACTGATGGCGACTGAATAGTGCGGGTTGATTTCTCCCTTGTTGCCAGATATCGTCGCAAAGACCCCACGAGTCCTGCGATGCGACCCTTAGGTTGAGCTGCGAACATTTTGACTAACCGAGCCACCGAAGGATTTTCTCATCTTCGCTAAATCAACGTCACGAACTCTTCGCCATTTCGCGAAAATGCACACGACCCTGGTGAGTTCACTCTCGTCCACAACAAAATTACCATCAATACTAAAAATCAAAATAAACTAAATCCCCGTAAATACTATAAATCGAACAGGTTCCCTTGATATTGAAACTCTATTTAGCACCCTAGTAAAAAAAAGTCTGGCGAACTTGCGGAAAATGTGATTCAAAACAATGTAAATTTATTCGCATTAACTTGCATCCCCTTCAGTCGATCTTAATTCCTCTTTTATTATCAGATGCAAAATTTCTGTGCATCTCACTCTCGGTTTAGATGGCGTCCCGCAAGTATCAAAAGTAGATTGAAGAGGGAATATTTTTGAACAAAAATAGTGATTTTCCAAGACATGAGTCTGAGAGATAATCGCGGACTATTGACCATACTATTCTTGCCGAGCGCATGGGCGCGGTTCAGCAGATCCTATTACCCCGCCCTATTTTCTGGCACTAAATTTCCATTTTCTAGGTTCCTCAGGGTAAAATTTTGCTTTGTGGGTCAAAGGGGAGTAAACTGGGGGTGTCCTTTTGTGTTTGGTGATGGCGATGGAGCTGCATTCGAGATAAGGGGGAGGCTGCGCTGACTGCGTCGATCATGTCGGGTTGATGACTTCGGGTACTTGGAGCGTTATTTTCGTTAAATCTTTCGGCCGACGTCCGCACGCCAAGGGCGTGGCAAATTGATAGCAAGCATCCTTCTAAACGCGAAGCGATATCGCACACGGATCTCGAAAAGTAGGCGACGCGCGCAAAGATTTTCTTCGATCTTGTTCAAACCACCACGCGTGTTCGTTTTTCATCGGCAATAAGTCAGGGAAGAGATTCCACTTATCGGATGTAACTCGGCTTTTCCTTGATTTTTTTTCTTCGTCAAAAAAGAGGAAACAAATGTTAGTACCTCGCGCACTCGCTTTATCTTCGAACTCCACTCTATAAAAGTCTATTTGAATTTCACATCTGATAGTTTATCGATAACAGAGTCACATCACATTTTACGTTCGATTTTATGCGCTCTTTCTTTCAGATGCATCTTCAGGGCGTGGTAGATTTACTGTTTTTTATCATAAACAAAAATTGTGATGAAAAATAAGGGCGAACATAGAGCTTTTGACCTCCTTAGGGAAATAATAACCAATTTAACTTTTTTGATGCTTTTCTCGTCCACTTATGTATATTTGAAACACATTTTCAGAGTTTTAACTCTTTAATAAGCAATACGTCTTTTTCAAACACAATACTAATAGTAAATGTTAGAAATGGTAAATACAGGGATCACAGCGCAAAATGAGCTCAAAAAAGGGGAAATTGGGTTATTTTCTCACAAAAAAGGGGTAAATACGGGAAAGATTAAACATTTATTTTTATATACCTAAAATAACAAACAATCTTTTTATAAGCAATTTTATATTTTTAAATAATTTTCAATGATATTTCAATGATTTCTGCCATTAAATAATTTATTTTTAAAAATTGGATATACTTAGGTCGTTGAAAATCCATTCACAGTGATATGAAAAAGTCTGAGAAAAAACTAGAATTAGTTAAATGCAAAATTTTGATGTGTTTAACATCGCTCTCATAAATGTTTCTTTCCAAGATTCGTAATTTCTTCCTTACTATAATTAATACTTTCAATGTAAATTTAAAACTACACTCTTCAGTAGAGCGAAGTAAAAATGATAAAATTAATCGAATCGTTTGAGCTGAGGGATAACAATTTTTATTTTAACAAATATTTAAAATTTTGAAAATTGAAAACGATTTTGTCTTATTGAAAATTTGTTGAAAATGTACAAAAACATTTTTTTTTATGGATTCGAACCAGAAATTTCTTCAGCATGAACCAAAGAAACATGTTATTATTTTTTATTCATGCGGGAAAATTTTTTTTTCGTGGTGTACACTACCGTCGGAAATTGTGCGCACGACTCTTGTGAGCGCCATTAAAAATCACTGCTGACTTCAAACCACGATATTTCGGTGAAAAAAAAGATAGGGCATTTTTTAAAAAACAGTTGGAAAGCCCATGAAGATTTTTTAAGTTTTCTTGGCGTAAATTTAATATAAGATTTCAGGCTCTATGTTCTATAATTTCAAGGTTTTTGAAAAAATTTCCCTAGGTCGTGCTAAAAGTTGAAGTTGAGGTAGAAAATTTGAGAAAATCTTGAATTTTGTTTTTAAACTTCTCACGTGCTGAATCATTTTCAGAAGGTCAAAAAATATTTGTTGGGTACCACTAGACGTGGAATTTCATAAGCTTTCCAACCGTTTTTTAAAAAATGCCCTATCTTTTTTTTTCACCGAAATATCGTGTTTGAAGTCAGCAGTGATTTTTAATAGCGCTCACAAGAGTCGTGAGCACAATTTCCGACGGTAGTGTATATAACGTGCCAATAGCGCAAAAAAATGAAATCCCAAAAATTTTAAATCGCGAGAAAAGTTTTTTTCCGAAAAAGCAAAATGAATTTTTCTTCGGTTCAAGTTGAATAAATTTCTGGTTCGACATATTCAACTTTTTTTTAAATGTGTGCACTTGACTCAATCAACAAAAAAACCGGTTTTTCACATTTTCAAAAAAAAAATATTACTGCGAAAAAAGTTTATTTTTAAATTTCGTGATTTTTTTTTATTATTGTTCACCAGTAAAAGCTGTAAATATAATACCTTATAATTTTTGAACCAATAGGAAATATTTTGAATTTGAAATCGTTAAGTTTTACTGATTAAAATTTTTTTTCACTTTTTCGAATGCCAACCCACAAGTTTGTTTTCCCTCAGCTCCAACGATTTGATTTGTTTTAGCATTTTCACTACACCCTACTCTTCAGTGCTCTTAAGCTCAAATTAAAAATTGCTCAAGTTAGAACATTTAACATTGCTGTTGATGAGTTTGGAATATTCCATTTTTTAATTAGGTAGGTATACAAAGTCAAGTTTTCAATTCTAAGTCTTCCAAATTGAAGAAACTTCGAAAGTAAATCATTAAAGTCACATAATTTTTAATTGGGAATGTTTAAAACAAAAAACTCTTCAATTTAAAAATATGCAAATAAAAATTATTCAATTTGAATGATTTTGAAGATCCAAAGTCATGTTTTTAATTTTAAATCTTCAAAATTGAAGAAATTTCAAATGTAAATCATCAAAATTACTAATTATTTATTGTATATTCAAAAAATTAAAAACTCTTCTATTTTAAAGATACATAAATAAAAATTCTTAAATTTCGATGATTTTGGAGATCAAAAGTCAAGTTTTCAATTCTAAATGTATCAAATTGAAGAAATTTCGAATGTAAATCATGAAAATTACGAATGATTTCTTTATTGTGGATTTAAAAAATTGAAAACTCTTCTATTTTAAAGATGGATAAATCGAAATTCTTAAATTTGAATGATTTTGAAGATCAAAAGTCAAGTTTTCAATTCTAAATGTGTCAAATTAAAAACATTTCGAATGTAAATCTTAAAAATGACTAATTTTTCATTGTAAATTCAAATAATTAAAAACTCCTCCATCGTAAAGATGCATAAAAAAAATTTTAATTAGGAAGAGATTTTCAAGATCAAAAGTCAAGTTTTAATTTCTAAATGTTCCAAAATGAAAAAATTTCAAAAGTAAATCATTGAAATTACAGAATTTTTATTTGTAAATTTTCAAAATTAAAAACTCTTTAATTTAAAAATGTGTAAATAAAAATTATTAAATTTGAATGATTTTGGAGATCCAAAGTCAAGTTTTCAATTCTAAGTCTTGCAAATTCAAAAAATTAAAGACGTTTCCAGTTTGAAAACGCATAAATAAAAATTCTTAAATTTAGGTGATTTTGAAGATCAAAAGTGAAGTTAAAATTACAGAATTTTCAATTGTAAACTTTCAAAATTAAAAACCCTTCAATTTTACAAAAGAATAAATAAGAATTCTTGAATTTAGATGATTTTGAAGATCAAATGTTAAGTTTTTAATTCTAAATCGTCCAAATTGAAGAAATTTCGGATGGAAATCATCAAAATGACTAATTTTGTATTGTATCAAAAAATTTGAAACTCTTATGTTAATGATATAGTGTGATTCAAATATTGTATTTTCAAATATCGTACATTTAATGAATTTCATGAAAAAATGGGAAACTAAGAAAAAAGGGGAAGACTGTGCACACCCTGTAAATAATAAGAGAAAACATATATCAAATCGATTCACTGTGGCGCAAAGAAAGGTTTTCTGGCCAAAATAGTCCAGAGCTTACAAAGATCTGATTTAAGCCTTTTTGAACATTAAAGTTGACTAAATTTTAGAGATTTGTGCGAACGGATTGTTGAAACTTTTATCGTTTTTATTTAACAACAAAGTTGATATTTTTTATGTAAACGACCCCATTATTTTGCAACAACGTCTATTTATGTAAGACATCATGAAATCAGTGAAGACACTCGTTATATAAATAACATTCAGCAAATTGAAATATTTTTAAAAAATGTTTTATTTTTATATTAAAAAATCAATGAATAAAGTGCTACTTCAAGATGAAAAGTACCTGAAGAGTTTATTTTTCAAAAAATGCATGTCCTTTTTTCACGAAATCGACTGCCAATAACTGAGAAAGGAACTTCTTTATTAGAAGACTTTGACAGACTACAACATTTTTTATTTATTTCAATACATTTTATAACGAAATACAAATAAAGAGTAAAAATGGAAAAACCTTAAAAAAACTTTAAAGAAATGGTTGCAGGCTCTTTAAAAATGACGAAATCGCGGATTTTTTAGTAAAATTGTTTATAAAAAAAACAACAATTGTGGCTCACTGATAAAATAATATAAGAAAGGTACATGACCAAATTATTTTGAGTTAATTCCGTTTGAAAAAACCTAAATCTGCTGGTTGACAGTTGAAGATAATCTGTATTTCTTTATAAAATGTATTCAAATAAGTAACGAATATTGTTACCTGACAAAGTTTCCTAATAAATGAGGTCCTTTCTAAGTCACAGACAGCCGATTTCGTACAAAAACGACATGCATTTTTCGCAATGCAGTCAAGTTGTGAGTTTATTTATAAATTTTTTAAATAAAATGATCAATTATATTTGGTTGATAAAGTATCATAAGGGAAGAATTTTTCCAAATAATTTTAAATTGATTCCGTTGAAAAAAAGTCTTAAGTTTGAAAATTGACGAAAATTTGTATTTGTTTATCAAATTTATTAACACAATTGACAATCGTTATCAGGTGTTAAAAAATCGTAGGTATTAATTATTTCCAACCAATTTTTTATCAATTTTGTTAAAGGAACGAAGTCTTTAGAGCGCAAAATGACTAAAATATACATTTTTTTTATTAAATTTGTTTACAACATTAAAAAAAATGTCAACTAAGAATTATTTTTACATATATCCCGAAAAAAATTGAAAATTAATGTTTACAAATATTTTTAATCTTGAAGTAGCAACTTCACCCTGTTGTGTCTCTACTAATTTCATGATTTTTTATATAATTGTAAGTAGTTACAAAAAATGAAGTTGTTTCTTTGAAAAAATGGCAAACTTTGCAGTTAAATAAAACAAAAGATTCAAAAATCGGCTCTCACAAATCTCTTTTATATTTAATGAACTTTCATTTTTTAAAAACATCATTTTTCCAGAGAAATTTTTTCCATCCCACTGTGCGAACATTTGAAATTATAAGTTTATATGTTCAACTGTGCTTCTATAACATTATATGTTTTTGTTTCTATCACAACAATGATGACACTATTTTCCGAAGAAACTAAAAATATTGACTGTGGCCGTTTTTGAAAATAGTCAGATTTTGACTTAAAAACATTTTGTTACAAAGTAAAAAGTTTCAGAGAAGGCGTGCTATATTTTAAAATTAAATTAGGTTTTTATATTTTACAATATACAGTTGAGTATATATAAATCTAAAATTTAATTTTTTAGCATTAAAATTCAAAAATTTTTATACGATTTTCTAAAATCTTATGTCAGGAACGTTTTAAGTGATAATTTACATATCACATTTATAATTCTCAACATTTAGCATTGTTTATTTTTCAGCCTTTCATTTTGATGATGTTTACGATTTTATAAAATACAAAATTTTGAGTCCTTCCAAATACAAAATAATTAATTAATATCAGAGATAAAAAATTACATAATATTTGAAATCGCACAATTTTATATAACCTAATTTTTAAAGCACTTCTACTTTAAAATCTTTAACGCGTATTTTTTAATATATTCTTTTATAATTAGCCTTATAAAGACTTGAAATTTCCTAATTGTAAAATTGCTTATGATAATAATTCTTAGAGGAAACAAAATAAAAATATCCACGAAATAAAATCAAATGAAAGTCCCGTCCTATATATCAAGGTATAAAAGAACTTGTTTTACTAATTGAGTTTAAAAGCAATTTGAGTTTAAAAGTAATTTTGGTTTCAAACAATCTAAATTGGTTGTAATCTAATATAGTTAGCTTTTCATTTGGCAGGAATTCGACGTTTACAGTATCCGAAGTCGGTGTATTCTAATTCAAATTTGAATACACTCTCAATAATTTAAATCAGTTTTATGTATTACGCATTTAAACGAAACATTTTTGAGGTTTTGAAATTTATTGCAATTTTAAGTGGAAGAAAGTTTGAACTTGAAAATCGAGGCAATCTAAAATTTTGGCAATCCAGATTTGGAACAAGTCAAAAGAAGTTTAACGAGGAATGAATCAATATTACTGATCAACTTATTGTTAATAAAATCTCAACTCTATGTGGACTAGAATTTTGAACAAATGTAATTATTATTTTTCGTTGAAAATAATATCAGATACAGGTCGAGTTTAAATTTTTGCAATCCCAAATCAATGTCGTTTCTGACTGAATTAGTGTCAATGCAATTTATTTGAAACTTATTTCGCAGCACATATTTATAATAATTTAATTTTCAAACGTATGTATAATTAATCAACTATTAAATATGGCTTTTGATTTGTAAATTTAGAATTTAAATAATTTTCAAATATGAATAGTTATGAAATTTCGAATATCTGAGTTTGAAATTATTCCATTTAGAACTTTCTCAATTTAAAATTACAAGGTTCTATCTCGAAACATGCATATTGAATGGTTATATCTCGGAACATGCATATTGAATAGTTATATCTTGGTGAAAGTGCGTTTTCTTAACTCATTTCTTTATTATAGAACCTTTCAACATGCATATTCCCAAATATGACCATTAAATATTCTCTTTCGAAATAAAACCTTATTGTATTGGCATGTTGAATTAGTCAAATTAGAATCTTGGAAGAGTTCAATTAAAAACTAATTTGTAAGTTACAATCATGAAACTTGGTTACAATTGGAATATATTGTTAAAAATATGTTGAAAAAAACACTTAATAATAAAGCTTATTTATTTTGAGATACTTATAGTATTAAATGGAATTTCATTTCATTCAAATTAGGTAAGAAGCAGGAAAATTGGCGTCACGATTACTGAGAGTAAGGTCACGATTACGTTTACCTTATACGAAATTGCAAATTTCAAAGTTTAGTATTTTTTAAACAAAATTCTCATTTCAAGTTTGCATTATCAACACTATTTTTATTTAGTTTGTAAATACAAGCTGACTGATTTTGTTCTTTGCAAGGAGTTAAAAGCCTGTTGATTTTTTTGCGACAAACTAAACCTCCAACAAAGTCATTTTATTTTAATTTTAAAATAACAACTAAACGAATTAATAAAACAAATAATACAGTGGATGTCAGTGGACCATGATTGTAAATTTGTTACCTTCTCACCTTTTTTGAATTGAAAAACTAAAATTTTATTAAAAAATGCAATTTACAATGCCTTAAAGTTAATTCATGCGAACAAGGGTAAAATTTAATTATTTGGATCAAAATGTAACTATTATGTTAACAGTCATCTTTTCAGTCAAAAATTCAGTTGTCTGGTCGAAAGTTGAACTACTTTCTTAACTAATACATTTTTCGAAAATCAATCTGCTTGGTTGAAAAATCATCTTTTGGTTTGAATGTTCAACTATTTTGTTGAAAATTCATTTTTACATTATCATTTTTTTGAAGATTCATGAATTTAGTTGAAAATTCATCCTTTTGGTTGAAAATTCAACTATTATGTTGAACATATATTTTTTTTGGTTGAGAATTAATTTCTGTAACTGAAAATGTAATTATTCCGTTTTCGGTTCAAATTGATATTTTTAATTGAAAAATTATCTTTTCTAGTTCAAAATTCAACTATTTGGCTGAAAATGTATGTATTTTGTTGAAGATTCGTCTGTTCATAATTTAAAAAAATTCATTTTTTTGTTGAAGATTCATCATTTTAGTTGAAAATTCATATTTTTGGGTTAAAAATTGAACTATTTTGTAGAAAATTCATCAATGACAATTCAACTTGACAATTCAACAATTTAGTAGAAAATTGAGCTGTTTGGTTGTAAATTAATTATTTCATTAAAAATTCATATTTTCAATTGAAAATTCAAGTATTTGGTTAAAAATTGAAAACTTCTTATTAAAATTTAATTATTTGGTAGAAAATTAACTTTTTGGTTTTAATCGGAAATTCAACTTTGCTGGTTGAAAATTCAACTGTCTTTTAAAAAATTCATTTTTTTGGCTTGAAAATTCTACTGATTATGGCTAAAGTTTAATATATTTTGTTTGGAACTTCGATCATCTGGTTGAAAATGTACCTTTGTAGCTAGAAAATGCAACTATTTTGATCAATTCATATTCTTTAGTCGAAAATTCAAATTTTTCGTTACAAAGTTTTCCTTTTGGCTTTAAAATTCAATATATTTTAATATATTTTCACTTGAAATCTTAGGAATTTAAAGTATTTCATATTGAATTCAATATGGCGTTTGCATTAACTTTATTTGAAAGAATTCATTCCCCTATTATTCGCCTGTTTGAGTGAAAAATCATCCTATTTAAACTACTATCTTTATAATATGATAGAATTATGAAAGTTTACTCAGCTTATATGGTAAGATTTTAAACTCACTTAAAGTGTTTGCTGGCCGCTATAACTTACTATAAATTCATTACGTAGGAGGTCAGTCGTGAGAAGCCCTATATTTAACAGAAAGCAGGGGTTTCTACAAATCAGGCAATCCAGTAAGTCAGGGGAAGTCAGGGAAAACCTGACAGAATCATTTTGTTGAGAATTAAACAATTGCGTTAAAAAGTCGTTCTTTTTGATTGAAAGTTCAACTGCTTAGTTGCAAATTCGTATTTTTTGGTTGAAAATTGATCTAGTTTAGTAGAAATTAAATCTTTTTTGGTTAAAAATCACAACTGTTTGGTTGAAAATTAATCAGTTTTAGCTCAAAATTCAACTACTTTGTCAAAAGTGGAACTACTTTCCTTTTAATTTATTTTTTTGATTGATGATTCATCATTTTTGTTGAAAATCCTTTTTTTTTGTGGTTCAAAGTGTAACCATTTTTTGGAAATTAATTTTTTCCACTTAAAATTTAACCATTTCGTATTTTGTTGAAAATTCTTTTTTTGTGGTAGAATGTTAACTTTCTTGGTGACCAATTCACCTTTTTGGTTGAAAATTAATTTCTTTGGTGGGAAACATAGCTATTAGGATGAAAATTCCTTTAAAAATTCAAGTATTTGGTTGAGAATTGATAAATTTTGTTAAAAATTAATCTCTTTTGATAAAACCTTAATCTTCTTGGTTAAAGATATAATTCTTTGATTGAAAATTGATCTTTTTTAGATAAAAGTTCATATATTTTGTTGAATATTGGTCTTTTCCGTACAAAATTCAACTATTTGGTTAAAAATTCACTTTTTTGGTTGAAGATTAATCATTTTAGTTAAAAATTAATTTCTCTGGTGAAAAATTTCATTATTTTGTTAAAAATTCATTTTTTTTAGGTGAAAAATAATGTTTTCACAAAAATGTAACTGCCCCATTTTTGCTTGGAAATTTATTTTTTGTTAGCTGAAAAATCATTTATTTTGTTAAAAAGTCGCCTTTTTGGGTGGAAAATTCAATTATTTTAGTAGATTATTCATATTTTTGTGTTGAAAATTCAACTTTTTGGATGAGATTTTTTTCTTTATTGGCAGAAAAATCTTTCTTGGTTAAAAGTTCAACTCTTTTGTTGAAAATGTCTCTTTTTAGTTTGAAAATTAGTCTGTTTTGGTCAAGGATTCAACTAATTTATTGAAAATTCTAATTTTTTGGTTTAACTCAACTGTTTTAAATTGAAAATTAAAATATTTTTTTGTTGTAAATATCCACTATTACACTTTTTGTTAAAAATTAAGTTTTGCTTGAAACTTGATCCTTTTTCACTGAAAAATAATTTATTTTGTTGAAAAATCGTGTTTTTTGAGTAGAAAATTCATATTTTTGTGTTGAAAATTCAACTTTTTCAGGAATTCGTCTTTTTGGCTTGAAAATTTAACATTTTGGATGAGATTATTTTCTTTAGTGACTGAAAAATCTGTTTTGGTTGAAAATTCCATTCTTTTCTTGAAAATTTCTCTTTCTATTTTTTAAACTAGTCTGTTTTCGTTTGGAATTCAACTAATTTATTGAAAATTCTTATTTTTGTGTGTAATTCAACTGTTTCCGATTGAAAATTAAAATATTTTTGGGTGAAAATATCAACTATTACACTTTTTGTTGAAAATTTATTCTTTTTTATCAAAGATCAATCACTTTGGTTGAAAATTTAACTGTTTTGTTGAAAATTCTTTCTTTCTTGGTTGGAAATTAGTCGTTTTAACTTAAAATTTAATTCTTCCGTTTTTGGATAAAAACTTGTCGATCAAAACTTATGAGCTGCGCATGGCATCACTTAGTTCTCTAGAGGACTAAATGCCACATTACTTCGCTGGCACGTCACCAATCGAGTAAAGACTAACTTAGATTCTTCTGAACGAACATGTAAGTGGCAAGTTCCGGCTTCGGTATTGGGGAAAATAAATTTAATAATAAACGTTTGTTTTTGCGTTAGCGTTACAAAATCCTAGATGTGGGGCTGTTCTTATATCTAAAAGAAAAATTAAAGATTGATGAAGGAAAATGAAAAATTGTTTAGGGAAAGTCAGGGAATTTCGAAATTGGGATTTTGCCACAACCCTGTTTTTTTTAAATTAAATTAAAATCATACACATTATGAAAAGCAGTAAAAAGAATAATTTAACTCGTTCTGAGGTTGAGAATTAAGCAGAAAAACTGTTGCATGAATCGAGCACAGAGATGTGTAAATACTGCTGGAGTGAATTAAGTAAAAGATAAGTGGGTCTCAGAGTTTGCAGAAGAGACAAAATTTTATTCAAAGGTGCCATTGTGAGCTTTCAACCCAAATGAAACTTTAAATAAAATCTTTTCTTATACAAATGTGCTCTTTCTCTTGTATAACTTACTATGTAATTGTTAATTTACAAATGCTTCACCACTTCACTTTAAAGATAATTGCTCAGGTGGATATAGTAACACCCCAGTACTGTCAAAAACAATCATAATACTACTATAATACAACTATACTATAATGTACTATAATACAACTGGTACTGTCCTAGCTGTTTAAGTACACTAAGAGCTAGTGGCCCAGTACGTTTAACACTAGAGGCTTGGAAGTTTGGAACCAGGTCTGTACCAGTACCGATACCGAGCCAGTTTTGACCAGTAGTGTGCCACAACGGTGCCAGTACAGAACATGTAGCTATTAGGGGTTTTCAAGTACTGGGACACTTGGGTGCCTCATAAAATCCTTTTTTTTTCGATTTTTCAAAACCTTATTTGACTCGGAAATTTCTTTATATTGTCAAGAATATTATCTTTTTTGTCAAATTAAAAATATATATATTCAGAGGTTTCTATGGAGGTTTTTATGTTGAAAAATTCCCTTTTTAAAGTTTTTAAACTTTCATTTCTACAACTTTTACCATCCCATCTTGTGCGATACTGGGCATTATTATATTATATATGCAATGTGATGCTCAACATTTTATTTGGTACGAAAACAAATTTTGAGATGAGTATAACCACCCTAAAGTTTTGATTTTATGTTCAAGTGGAGATTAAGAAGTCAAATTCATCCCTAACAAAATGTTTTAAATCATGAAACTTGCAGGAGATATTACTTACTTTACTGATAACAATTTCTAATATTGGAAAACTGAATTTAAGGAATACAATAAAAAAAATAGGTTTTCAAAAAATCGATAAATTCTTGTAAAAGGAAATTACTTTTTGTATTTAATTTTAAAAAGACATCGTTGGCCTAATAATTAATATATAACGAAGTTTTTACATTATTTAGCTTTTGAAACATAATTTACTTGAAATTTCGAAAAAAGAAGCTTTTTATGAATTTTGAGAAAATTTTAAACTATTTTTTTGTTTTAAAAAAGGAATTTTAAGAGAAAATTAAAAAAAAATTTTTTTTAATTTCAAATAATTGCCCAAAAATTCAAACAACTAGACTTTTGAAGATTTCGAACAAAAAATGTATGGCTTTTTAAGAATTGTGAAAGGTTAAGAGATTATTTTAAATGATTTTAAAACATTTCAAAAGATTTTGAAAATCGTTAAAAAAGAATCTGGAAGATTTTAAAACCATTTTTTTTAAATTTGAAAGATTTTTCAAGAATAGGAAAACTTCTAGTCATTTTAAAAGATATTTAAAAGTATCGCAAATTTTTTTAAAATAACTTAACGTTTGAAAGGATTTCAAAACATTTTATTCACTCTGCAGATTTTGGAAGATTTCGAAATAAAATTTTGAACCCTTTAAGGATTTTGAAAGTTTTAAAGATTTTAAAACATTTACAAATATTTCCAAAACTGTCAAAAAAAAAATCTGAAAGGTTTTCAGAAAATTTTTTTAAATTTTGAAAGAAATTTCCAAATTTTAGGAATAATTTGATTCAGTTAAAAAGATATTCAGGCATTTTAGAAGTTTTGAAGAGGTTAACAATATTTTATAACTGTAAGATTTCCGAAAATTTATCAAATATTTTTTAATTGATTCTAAACTTGTGCATTTCCTAAATACCTTTTAAACCAACTCGAATTTTTCTTAAAATTCTGTAGAATCCTGTAAAATAAAAAAATAAACTTTCTTAGAAATTTTCTATACACTTTTTCTACTTATATACAATGTTGAAATCTCTTTATGAATTTTCTTAAGAAATCAAAAATCATGTACCACAGAAACATGAATTAATCAATTTTTTGAGAAAAATACATTTTTTTACTGCCGAACAAGAATTCATTCAATTTGTTTTCCAATCGTATAAATTTTTGTCAATAGAAGTCATAATTTTCAAAAAATTCTTAGTAATGAATTTGGCCTCTTAATTTCGACTATATCAAAAAATCACAACACACATTAAAAACTTTTTAACATTCTCATCAGAGAAGGTATTAGATTTGTGTAACCCATTTTGGATAAAAATTCAAAAAGTGAGCGCATTTAAAAATGTTTGAAGACCACTTTTTCATATTAAACAATTCTATGTACTAATGTTCGTAGTACTCACAAAGACGAACAATTGATCCCAATGGCTTTGTTTGATAAAACAAAAACTACTGGAGTTATAGCATTTACAAAATTCAAACAAAACAAACGAAAATGAGCATTTTAAGCCAAAAAACGCACGATATGAAAAAAATGAAGAGAAAAACGTTCCTTTTTGAACACCCTACAATATTGTCATAACAACTTATCGAATTTTTTGAAAAATCAAAAATTCAAATTTCGATCGCACAAAAAAATAATGAAAAATTAAAAATTCCATTTTGCGGCCAAACTATGCGAGATATGAAAAAAGACGAAGAAACATAAATTGTGCATATAAAAAAGATATAAAAATCTGTTATTGATTATTTTTTGATAAGATGCGTAGTATTTGTTTTATTTGCAAACAATAGCATTAAAAATAGAAAAATTAAATGTTTGGAAAATCGACGCAAGGCGCGTAAAAAGATGAAAAGACAAAAATTGTGTATTGAAAAAAGATCTACAAATTTGTCCGGAATCACTTTTTGATAAGATGCGTAGTTTTTGTTTTAATCTTAGAAAATAAAATAAAAAATAAAATAATTAAATTTTGGAGAAACGACACAAGCTATGAAAAAAAATTAATAGAAAAAAGGTGATCACAAAAAAAAGATTTATGAAAATTTGTCATCAATAATTTTTTTAATGAAGCGTAGTTTTTGTTTTAGCCGTAAAAAATAACATTGAAAAATTTAATTTTTGGAAAAACCACACAAGACAAAAAAAAACTTAATAGACAAAAGTTGTTGGACCAAAAATGATCTGAAAGTTTGTTATATACTTTTGTTACACAAATTTTCTTTGAACCACTTTATGCTAGGATGCGTATTTTTGGTTCAAATCGTAAAAAGTAACATTCAAAATAAACGAATTAAATATATGCAAAAACGACACAAATTGCAATCAAACGTTTAATAACAAAATTAATTTTTTATAGGATGCGCACTTTTTTCAATTATAAAAACCAGACAATGCAAATACGTTTGTTTCAATACCAATGTATATTATGAAATTTAATAATATATATTTATTGAAATGATACATTTTTCAGGGTAGTTGAGGATAAAATTTCATGCAAAATGAGAAACAAATATTAAAGTTAACATGATAAATAAATTTTGTATTTTATTTTGCAACATCTAAATTGGCAACCCCAGGCTGAGGTACAGAAATAAATATAATATACATTTGATATAATAGTGTTGAACCTAATGTAGAAAAGTTCGCATTTTGGACAAAATCGAGTGCGCAGCACGAGACACGTGGCGGGAATGTGATCGTTAAAGCCGAAGGAGCTTTAACAAAAGAGAATTTACAATCATTAAATTACAGTTGCCGATGCTTTGATCTTTAACTTTAAAAGGTTTGTGCACAAATATCGGGGGAAGTACAGAGACCGAGCGCGAAGCGTGAGAACCAAAAGTCGATTCCGCTTCGAGCGCGGAGGCGAAGAGCAAAACTCCCAACACCGGTGAGCCAAATATTTTCACCGGTGAGCAAAATGTAAACCGTTACTAGGTTAACATCGTGTTGGGTCAGTGAGGTTATATTCGATGTCTCTAAACGTTAGGCAATCTCAGGGTTTAAATATTAACTTCTAAAGAGAAATATT
This sequence comes from Andricus coriarius, assembly GCA_932066315.1. NCBI lineage: Eukaryota > Metazoa > Arthropoda > Insecta > Hymenoptera > Cynipidae > Andricus > Andricus coriarius. The sequence goes on from CAKNWT010258823.1 coordinate 19,621, forward strand.
CGATACACGAGGTCTCACGGGCGTTCTTCTCATGGCATTTCTCTAAATATATATATTTTTCATCTCGCAAAACTAGGGGATCATTTTCTCACCAAAAGAAAGAAATTTCCGATTCAAGGTTTTAGAAAATCTGAAAAAAGTATTACATGGGGCACCCTACTGGGATACTAACCTGAATAGTTTAATGCAGTACAGTACCAGTAGTAAATTTCCACCCGTGTTTTACATTAAACATAATTTTACTTTTCTTAAAATCAATTCTTTTTATCGCAGATGATCTCCTGGATCAGCTATCGTCACTCTTTATACGCCTTGAACAGACACTGACGATATGGTAATAACTTTACTGATGTTTAAATTGATTAGAGTACCTCTTAGCAATCCGAAATTAGTTTTCTTCTCCTAAAACCTTAATCTATTTTCATTAAAAGGTATTTGTTAAAAGTAAATAATGAATAAGAGAAGACAAAGAGTTAAAATTAAAAAGTTTTTACAGGATACAGTATGGCTTCAGTACTCTGGCACGCCTCTGGGAGTAGTTCCATTTCACTTGCCTTCATCTTCCTCCTATTACTATGTCCGCATACTACTACAGGTAAGTTCCTATTGTACTATTGTTAAAGCTTCGGAAATAAAGACAAAATTTTAATCTGTACATTATTGAGAACTGGATTACTTTTGTGAAAAAGCAAATTCTCAACCGCTTGTACTTCAATTCAATAGCGATGGGGTAACATCAGATTCCCATTTTTTAATTTTTTTTATTTAGTAGACTCTCCCTTAAAAGCATCCATTGGTTGAAAAAGAAGTTGCACCAGATTAATTTTTAGCTTCGAAAATATAATAATGCATACCGCAAACCGGATATAAGAGATGCATATATGTGGGTTGAAGCGGCGCACCCTTCATTCTGTTTTCAAAAAGCGATATTGCTTCTTGTAGGTATTGCAATTGAAGTTTTACTGTTATCAGCTGGATGATTTTTACCTAGAAGAAGCAAATATTGCCTTCAGAAATGCAAAATCAAGAATTCGCCGTTTATCCTAGTTTATGGTATATATATTAGGATGGTAAAAAAAGGCTTTATTTCTATTTCTAAAATGGTACCCCTAAAAAGTGTTTCTTTTGCTGTAAAAATGACCCCTGCTTTTTGGAGAGATAAAAAAATATATTTACTGGTCCTCCAAGTCGTTTTTGAAAATAAAATGCTTATTTTATTAAAATAATCACTGCGAATGCATTTCTTTACTTCGGCATATTTTATTTGCAAAAACCGACCTGGAGTACCCTCTAAATATATATTTTCAATTCCGTCAAAAATCAGGAGTCATTTTGACATCAGAAGGAATGCCTTCTAGGTGTACTATTTGAGAAAAAGAGTTTTTTTCGGGACCAACCACATATACATACATTATATATGTAAATATTAAGACAATTTACTGGAAAATTGAAAAAATATTATGAATTAACAAACTGGCGGTGATTTTTCTGAAAAACAGTAATTCCAATTTTTTAATATTAAATGCTTGAGCGTTATATTATTATCATCATAATTATCAATAATTATTCAAAAAATAAAAAAGTTTCACCACTTTGTTTTTAAAAATAAAAAAAACTCAAAAAAATATTTGGCACCCCATCGTAAAGTTTTTTCATGTTAACAGAAACCTATACACCAAATGTCAGTTTTTTGTAACAATTTGAGCAAAATTGAAGTGTACCGCTTATGGATTATAAATCATCAAAGTTTT
>CAKNWT010258829.1:0-10927 GCA_932066315.1 Andricus coriarius
AATCATTGACTGTTAACTGGTCGGCGCTGCCCCTCCTTACCCTAACCACGTAATCAGTAAACTAGCAAGGCACAATCCTCATCTTACTTAAACAGATGATCGCTCATCCGTTAGACGGGCTTGAGTGAGTGTAAGGCAAAATTACCATACTGTTACTTTAAAGTGAAATTGCTATACTTGTATGACAAGCAGCGCGTATACTTTGAAACAATATACTTTGTTTATACTACTTTCAATTCATATGCAACATATGCAAATCACTCTACACACACTATACAATTTATTTTAATCTAGTAGAAATTTATCAACACTAATACACATGGGTATTGTATTTAATATGCCTCGTAAATTATTTGAGATTATACTACATTCGTATATCAAAGGAGTATTCACTTTAAAAACATTTTTAAAAGTGGCATTTGACGAGGGTATGGCTCAACTTGTCACTTTGTCATATAAATTAAAATAAAGGAAAATTTTATTTGGCAGAGATAGCGTTGGATCAACAAAAATCTGCTTTTCTGGAATATTCTTTTAAACTGTGATCACATGTTTATTTACTTTGTTATATGACCTAGTTTCTTCATTCACATATATACTGCGCCAAAGAACTAAAAAACCTCGGGCAGAAATCTCTTTGTTGATGCTATAATACCAGCACTTAATAACTAAAAATAACTATTAGATAAGAAACACTGAATACGGAATTAAAATTTAAAACGGAATAAAAAATATTATTTTGGTTTTCTTTATTAAAATAGAGGAAAATATGAATAATTCTCTAATTCGCAAGCTCGGTAGATTTCTGATATAATAAATATTTTGAATTTTGTAATCGTTATACATAATCATGCCGTTTCATTTTGAGATAACCTAACAATCTAAAACATGCTCTCGCGTTTCCATAATAACTTGTGATGCAGAAACGTAACGGTCGATGTCAACATTTCTCGAACCGACTCTTCGAGAAATAGAGCTTCTAAAAAATGTGTTCGCAATTATCCAATTGGTTTTATTTAAATAAATACTAAATACACTTTTAGAAATAACGCATTTACATAGATAGACGTCTTGTTTCGGAGTTTAATTGAAGTAAGATAACATTTTGGTCAACGAATTCGACTATTTAGCGCACAAAAAACCTTTACTATTACTTTATGCGGCATCCGGGATGAAAAAAGTTCATATTTCTGCCAGTTTAATGAATAGGACAAGAATTAAAAGCAGGCATGTTTTCAGGTAAGTAGTCTAAAGTGAATAAACTCTTTGATGCATAAAAATCATTTATTTACTTAGTTCAATAAGGTACATTAAGTCTTTTATGCAATGCCAAATGTCTCGACATAATTTAATCGCATTAATACATATTTCCTTAATTAGGAACGAGAGGACGAAGAACTGTCAGAATTAAGACGTCGATTAAGCGGACGATGATACGGCAAGATTCCAGCATCTTGTGGGTACAGTCGAACATTTTCCAATTCACGTACTACAATCATGTTACCATCAACATCAAATATTGGAACAAGTTTATCATCTACATTTAATCCAATGACCAAACCATTCCATACAACTTGATGTTGACGAAGAAATGGCCAATTATGAAGCACTTTTACCAAAGGACCATTGAAATATTTTTGGAAGAAAGCAATACCAACATTACGTTGAGAACGACATTCTTTAAGACGGTTGAACATTTCATCTAATATTTGTGTCGATGGAGAATAATTAGGATATTCAGGATTATTATTGACTGGGCGGAAAAAAGGAAAAATCCAAGTATCTTCTGGGCGCAGTAGAATATTCTGCCCGTCACGCACTACAATCATAACACGAGTAATGTCAAATATTGGAGCAAGCCTATCATTCACATTAAGCCCAATGACTATACCATTCTTTACAAATTGGTTTGGATGAGTGAATTCCTGATTTAGATGCACGTTTATTAATTCACAATTAAAGCAATCCTGATAGAAAGAAATACCTATAGTAAGAAGAGGGGGAGCTTGTTTAAGACTGTTGAATACTGCTGACTTTGAAAGAGGCGAAGAATTTTGCAGTAAGGTTGATTCTGTAAGAAAATATGTAAGTTAATTAATTTTGATAGTATTATATTAAATATAAATATTATAATGAAATAATATGGGACAGTTGGCTCTCCTAATTCATTTGAAATGTTTTGATATGTTATGCACATGAAACAAGTTGTGGCGAAATATCCCATTTGTGTATCAATATCACATTTGTGTATCGATGGAAAAACCCATATAGATATCCCTAAAGTGTCCCCTGGATATATCACACAAATGAGATATTCAACAATATCCTATTTCTGCGAGGGAACATAGCAAAATTTTATTCGAAGTGCTGTGTTTTTGAAATAGGGAAGTTGCATGAAATTAGATTAAATGATATTTTGTTCCATTGTAACGTCTTGGAACACTCTAATAAGGAACAGTTTTTTATTTAATAAGAAGCAATACCGGTTTATGAATAAAGTATAAGTTCTAAGGCCGCTGACAGTATTTTTCGCAAAAAGCATCGATTGGCTCTATACGGAGAAAAATGGAAGGTCAGTTGAGCCATCTAGATGTGCGGACAGACTATATTGCAGGGTTGACTATAGGACAGCCCTTGAATATGGCTAAAGCGACTATCTATAGAAGGTTAAAACAAGAGGTTCAAAACGATCATCTCCGAGTATCGACTTGTTTATCTCGAACGGTCGACTCAAGCGATATAGAGAGTCGAACCGATCATCACAGAGGGCGGAATTGATCATTATAAAGGGTCGAATCGCTCATCTTAGAGGGTCGATTTGGTCATATCAGATATTCGACTTGATCTCCTCGAGCAGGCAACGTGGCCATCTCAGGGGGTCGATTTGATTATCCTACATGTTCTATATTTGTTGTCCTTTTCCTACTCATTCCAGTCTCTCTCTTATGAGAGACTGGAAATTATAAAATTAAGTGCAACCTATAAAACCTGAAAACTTATATGAAATACCTGCATTCTGAAAGCATTTTTTTATTCTTTGTGAAGAGTGAGATGTATGAGACATGATTTGATATGCGAAAACAGTGCACATTGACATTATATTGTTTGGAGCACGAGAGGATAAGGACACGGCACGGTGTCACACTGAATTGTAAGATTTCAAAAATTGAAGTTAATTCAGAAACCAATATCCCATATCTTGTTACTTTCTGCATCATCAATAAATGCTGAAATTTTTTGCACGTTTTCAGTTTGAAGCGAGACGGTGACAACAAATTGATAGCTAAACGTCCAGTTACACCTTTATCCTAAATCTCTTGGAAGCATCAAATTTGACGTTGAAAATTCGTATGTACTTCACTCTCCACTATTGTTCGAAATATCGAAAAACAGTTTTAAATGATGAAAAACATGTTTAAGTTCAATAAACAGCACATGTGACGCTGACCGGCTCAATGACATTCACTCACTCCGAAAATGCTCTAGAGCCTGGACCACGGTGCTCTCATGCCCAACTCTTACTGCATGCATCGCGTCGACAAGCGGATTTGTTAAGGTTGGCGCGCTTATTTGAAATGATCAAATGTGAAAAGCAATTGTGTACAACAAATAATTAGAGTAAAGTTATTAAAAATAATTCTTTGCTCACAAGGAAGACTTATGAAGTGAAATTTAATTATTTATTAGATTTTCTCCTTAAAAATAAATTATCGATTTTAATTTTAAAGAAAGGAATATCTTTCTTATCCTAAATATGAATGTACGATTATTCCTAATATTCTTATGCACTTTACATTTATTATTTTCTGTGAACATATGACTTACACATTCAATCATTTTAACGGTAACTAAACGGTAACTAATCAGGTCGGTCCTCCGCGATGCGTCAATTGCTCTTCCGTGGATGGTCGAACTGGGTGAAAACAAGATGATCGTATTGACCACCCGGAAAGGATACCTTGCTTATTCCTGATAGTGAGTCTGGCCTTCTTATAACAGTCACACTGGTCATAAAATGAGAGCATCTCCGACTATGTCAAAAAAATTATGGATGGCTCTTTATACCATCTATAAGAACGGACTGCACTGATAGAAATAAATTGGCGGTACAACCATATTTATGGTTAGATTAACCATAATTTATTGCTGATAGAGATACAGTCATACTGGATGCGTGTTTTGGCCATCTGCTTCTTGCTAAATGAATATGAGAGGATCAACCATCCGTGGGAGGAAAAGTATTCATATTTTATATAGTTAATTCAGAAAACGATATTCGGTCCTGCACTGACTACAATGCGATATGTTAAATTCACCTTAAAGGTTATTATTTCAGAATCACTTACTAACGATAGGTTATGTTGGAATGAAAACAAATAAATTGAAGAGAAAGTTTCTCTTCTTTCAAATTTCGGCTCGATATTCCTTTTTTATGACACATGCATGATTTCAGCCCTTTTCGTCCATTCGTCCATTCTTTTTTCACAATTAACACATCAACTGCAAGAAAATACAAAGGACGCCATGGCGTAGCAGACAAACTGTTGACAAGAGGCGACCGGCCGACGGCCACCGATTTGCACACGCATTCACACATTCAAGCATGGCGCGTACACCCATGTGAATTTGAAAGCCAAACAAACCGAATCGGCAGAATCAACCATACAGCGATATTGCTAAAATACAACATGAGAAAGGGCTTGATGAGACAAATATTTAACAGAATTATACATTTCGTATAGCAGTAACACATATCCATTGCAGTTCTGTAGCGAAAATATAATTATTAGTTTCATCAGTAATATATTTTATTGTTCACGTTACAACATATATTTCTGGTTCCAACAAACTTCATTTACTACGTTTCAAGCGCTGTATTCCAAATTGCGTATGGTTGGGAAACACATATTTTATTATAAATATACCTATAAATTTTTAAGCCACACTCGTATGACTGAATCTCCTGAACTATTCCTATCAGTGTGGTTCTCTAAATTTTGACTCTCTGACTTTGAACATCCATTTTACTCCGTGTAGATTAGTGAAATCATACTCAGTGGTGGACTGGCATAATATTGACAGCCAGTCAACCCTGGCTGCGCCCCCCTTGGTGAGCGTTCCCTAAGTCATGGAAAGGCGCCCCGAAAAGGTTTTTGAACAAATAAATATATTTTATATTGCAAAGAAAGGGGAAAAATCTAATCCAATCATATCCACGATTTGCACATGTACGACTACCAGTAGTAATACCAGTACAGTAATATAGTTTTCTCAAATCTCGTTCCACATTTTCCTAAAATATATTTCTGTATAATAAATATAATGTTCTGGGGACACCCATATATTTCTTAGGTGCATCCCTGATGCATGTTTTGACTTACTTTACAGGATATATTAGTTATATAAGTACATCACTTTAGATTGCAAAGGAAATGATGAAAGGAACATTCTTGTCATGAAGTACAATTTTATTTTTTTTCTTCGCAATCTAAAATTTTTTTAATAATCTTAAAACTGTATAAGGGCACCTTTGGTATATGCATAGGTGTATATTGTTTCCACTAATTCCTAAATATTATTCCATATTTGTTGAAAAAATAATTGCATAATTTTTATTTATTTTTGAAAGAAGCATACACTGTAGTTCAAGGGCCCTAAATTGACCCAAAACGATTACAGTTTTAAATTAAGGGTAATTTTAGGATAATACCCTTAAATTGTGAAAATGACACTTGATAGCGGTTTACATATCATATTGTGAATTTTCAACTTAACGAAGATATTGCAAAGTGAAGAAATTCTGTGTTCGCAGATGAACACAATATGATATTTCAACCCGTATAAAGGGTAGTTTTTCAAGTAAATATTTGTCCTCTACATCTGGTATGATGTTACCATTTTCACTGACTCTTTTCCGTTAATCATTTCTTTTTCTCTCAACATTCCAGCGTAATTTCTTTTCATATCAAGAATAATATGATTACCAGAAAATTTGCGATTTGACAAAATATAGTAATAATCAACATTGTATTTATCAATTCTTGTAGATAAAATCACTGTTTTGGCCTTTTCTGACTTATAAGTGCTTATAATGTTCTTTTCCTAGGCGAAATATAATGTTTGAGAATAGAATTAGTGATTTCGCCGAGAAGAATAACCTTATAAGTAAAAGAAGTTTAAATTGTGAATTCTATCATAAGAATTAAAAAAAAATTTAATTATGTTGTTGAATGGTAATACACTGTGTTAGGATATTGCTTATTAGATGAAAAGACATTATTTCGCGCAGTAAATATATTTTTTAATACATACCTGTGCAGAAATTAATTCTACGTAATTTAAATAACAACTGATCGAAAGCTTAGATGGAGTTGAATCCACCAACGTTAAATTAATTTTCTTGGACGATTTGAAATATATGTAGCTTCAAGGACCAAGGTTTTTACAGCAAAATCATCGTTTTGAAATCTTGCATTTAATACATCTTGAAATCTAGTAAAGTGTTCCTAATTTGTTTTCAATTTATAAAATCAAGAAAAAATCCTATTATTTTAATCTAAACCAAGAATACGGATAAATACTGCGTGATTGCTGAGTAATCATAACAAATGCTTACCCCTTGAATGGAAAGATCTGCGAAGCTAAAAATAAGATATTCGTCGCGTGCGTTAATTTATTAGCATAATCATTATTTAAAAAATAAATGTTTCACCTTCATGAATGAAGTTCAAAAATCATTTATATTTGTTTCGAATTTCAACCCCCTTTCCATCAGTAAAAATGGTCTTAATGGCAAAACTTTTTTCCCATTAATTGCCATCTAATAGAACTATATTTTGCCAATGTCCGATCGAATAACTTCAGTAATTGTGCCCCATATATATGTTCTTTGTATCTGAAAAATCTAATAATTATTATCTTTTAATTATGATAAAAAGGGTACTACATACAATTCAATCAACATTTGTGAATGCCTTCAATCAAGTATGGAATTATGACCTAGCATGGATATCTCCACTTTCCTCTCAAATTTAAAGTGTACTACAACATCTGAACATAGGCCAGGGTATTTTTAAGCTCATTGTTCTGACATGGAAGAAAGAGTCTTCTGAAGGACAGACCAAAATAATCATTCACATTACTGCCAAGGAGATGGAAAACGAGGAGAGGTATCAAAACCTTAAAAAGGAGCTGGAGCGACTGCACCCAAAATATTCAGCTAAAATGATTGTCCTTGTGATCGATGCTTTCGTAGGTGCGAAACTATCACTAGTTTGTAACCACAAAGCCATACCCGTGTGTCAAAAACATGCCACGGTACTTGTGAGATGATTGCGTAAGGCAGTCATCCTTGTGTCGCTCCGAGCCTGTTGTTTTGATTTCGTCGTGCATTGTGGCCACTTATCTAGCGGTTGTGGCACGTGACCATAGATGTCATTTACCGCGGTTCTACTGGGAGCCGGTCTCATTCTTGAATGACACTTACTCCCAGTGGGACCCTGCTGTGGTTCTTAAACCGTTTTTTAAATTATGTATATATAATTAAAAAACAAGGTTAAAAAACCACCGCAGGGTCCCACTGGGAGTAACTGCCATCTAAAATTGACACCGACTCCCAGTAGGACTGCGGTAAAGCACATTCATGGCCACGTCTCACATCGGTGAGATGGGTGATCACAGGGCACGATGAAATCACAACGACAAGCCGACGAAACCCTCGTGTGTTTTGAGGACACGAAGCGACCGGAGGATGACAGCTTTCTTCATCCATCTCGCAAGTGCCTTGGCATATTTTTGGCACGCGGGTATGGCTTTAAGGTTACAACCAGTGATAGTTTCGAAGCTCCGAGAGCACCTATCACAAGGACAATTACTTGTACCTTATATTTTAGGTACAGTCGTTGCAGCTTCCTTTTAAGGTCTTGATACCTTTCCTCTTTTTCTTTCTCCTTGACAGTGATATTGTATTCCGACGGAGCTGAGAAGTCGATCACGAATATAGTTCGTTTCTCGAAGTCTTGGAGAACAATGTCAGGCCTCGAGTGTGCACCGGAGACTGCTGTCCGAAAATCATAGTTCCAGAAAATTTGGCACTTCTCATTTTGGACAAATGACTCTATCTTCCTTGGAGCGTTCGGCAGGGCAGGGTCGCGGCCAGTACCATAAGAGCGACAAAGATGGTAATAAAGCACTCTTAGGACCACATTTCGTCTGTAGATATACGTCGTTCCTGCGTGGGTGGGACACCCCGATAGTATGAGTTCTAGGTACTCAGCTACCAGAGAATCCTCAAAAGGAAGAGCATAGGGGGGTCCACTCATCATCAACAACGCAAACAAATATAAATTGGAAACGATATGTGCGGCAGAGGATTAAATTTTTGTTAAACTTGAAAGAAATAGTTTTAATATTGTTATTGGATCAATATACTCTAGCCCCAATTCTAATTTCGATAATTTTCTGTTCAATATAAACGAAATAATCTTTGACCTGTCATTGAAATATCCGGAAAACTCGATAATTGTGGGAGGGGATTTTAACGGTAAAATTGGAGAAATGAATCAATTAGAGGAGGAAACTCTCTGTAACAATTTAAATTTGTATGACGTAAGGACATGTCTGGTCGCTGATCTAGACAAAAGGGGAAAGTAGATGGTAGAAAGCTTTGAAAAAATGGGTTTTTTGTCCTGAATTGGAGAACTAAAAGCGACTGCCGAGCTCAATGTACATTCCTAAGAGAAAAAAGTTCTTCAATCATAGATTTTTTCTGGTCTATAGTGTGGGAATTCAGTAGGTCGAGGATTTCCAAGTGCTGAAAGTTCCTACTCGATCGCATCACTTTCCTATAGCTTTAAAGATATTAGATCACTCGAATTCAAATTATGCGAACTATTCGAGCACCCTTTTTTCAAGTGGAATAATGACTTTGCTGGGAAATACAACTGGGCTTGTAGGTTAGAAGTATATTTAAAGAGATTAGGAATATTTAACTCTGTAAAGAACACCAATCGGTTTTATCAGAACTAAAGCACAATTAAGGTTAATAAATAAGTTCATACCTAGACTTATAATCAAGAATAAAACCTGTAGCTTGAATGTTGATGGTTATTGTATCTACTGTCATGAGAATAGTTTTAATACAGAACGTGTGTATCACCTTTTAGTAGAATGTCAATTTTTTTAAACTGTAAGGTTTTCCTGTATGAGCGAAAGTAAGGATATGTGTGAGATAAGAAATACCTGGCTGAATATTCTTGATAACCCAGAAAAAAATTATATCAAAAAGATTATTATGTTTGTTAGTCAGTTTCACGGATCTTTAATTTGAGCTGGTAAAACTTCAATAATATTCACCGGCGGCGATCACCGCAGACGGCCAGACTCGCTGCTAAAGCGATTGAAATTTGGCGTAGACACTGCGTCTTTTAAAGCACCTGTCGATGAGCAGGTTCTCCTGACAGCCTGATACATCTTTTTTCGAGACGCTGTTCTTAAATCTCTTCATATACGAGTCCAATTGAACCGCCGGATCATAGAAGGGCATATAAAGTCTGATAGCTGGTGGCGGGAGGGCCCCTTGGCATTTTTAATAACATTTACCAATTTTAATTTTTCATATTTTCTTATTCGGAATTCAAAGGCGCATCTTTTGTTCGTTTTGAAAAAAGTTGCAGCTCTATTCATTATTGAAATAATTGCAAAAAACACGAATTTTGAAAACTGAAAAAATTCCGTCTTTTCTCACTTCAACTCGCTCTAATTCACAGAATATTAAAGATTTATACTTCAAATTTGGACGAATTATATTTCAAAGTATACTTTAAACGGTAGAGTAGTTTAAATTTATTTGTTTTCTTATGAAAAATTGTTAAAAATGTTTTTATATGTAAGTATACGAAAATGGTTTCAATATTTTCAATCGCAAAGTCTATCGAGGTAAATTTAAGCTATCAAAAACTTCCAGCGGATGAAATGTACATTAGAATTCGTATAAGTTTTCTGTGAAGTTCTACTTCAATTGAACAAAGTGTTAATAACCCACGAGTGCTTTATTCTCTCGAGCAGCGCTGCGAGAACATAACTCAGAGACGGCTTTTAGCTGGGTAGGCACGGCCATCTAGGAAAGTTGGAAATATGTATATTTCAACATCAATTTGTTTAAATTATGTGATTATTAGTTATTATTAAGGATCATACAAATTTGTACAGAAGTTAGAATTAATTTTTGTCACCATTTTTTTTAAATAGATGGCTTGAGCTAAATTACACTGAATATTGCATTCTTATAATTCTTCACCTTAATCTAAAAAAATATATACTTGAGATCATTAACATATTGCACCGTATAAAAGATTCTTAACAAAAAATTTATTCTAAAGAAACTAAACTTTATATGCTTAATCTTCAGCATCGTCATCGGAAGAACTATATGCTTTCTTTGTAGCATTTTTCTTATTTATTGACGAAAAATAATCATTAAAGAACTCTAGTCCTTCAGCACTGAGGTAAGGAAAAATTAATTTTAATTTATTATTAATTTCTTTCTTTCTTTCTCCTAATTTCTTTGATTTTAGCGGCAGTAATGCCAACTCGAGGGCGATGTAATCATGAAAGATCAATCAGATTTTGTTCATTATAATTATTAAAATTGTGTACCTGTCCAGTAGAGTAATAAATCGACTGTCCCGAAGAATAAGTCACTAACCAATTTTTCCGAAAACAGAGCGTATCAACTGTATTATGCTTCGCTAGAGTGTCGTATCTCCATTTAAAAGTACATAGAGATACGACACTCTACCGAAGTAAAATATAGTTGATACACTCTGCATACGGAAAACTTTGTTAGTGACTTATTCTTCGGGACAGTCGAAATCTGTTCTGAAAATTCGTATGTGCAAATTTTTTTAAATTTTTTATTTCTCTGTTC
>CAKNWT010258836.1:2449-14810 GCA_932066315.1 Andricus coriarius
ACAAGTGTCTTTTGAAACAATTCCTGAGTTAAACTTTTTTGAAAGGTCGAAGTTCGACTTCTTACGCGATTCCAAACTTCATTTTTATTTCCAGTAGTGATCTGACCACGTTCCCTATACATTTTTCCACAAACAATCGCACGAGGGAGGCATACATCGTCGGTATTAAATAGACTTAAAATATATGTTTTCTTAAGTACATCACAGGTCAATTCCCCCCACCCCCTACCCACAGGGTAATTTACACAATCGATTATTAATTTAAAACTATCATCAATGCGGAACTCGGCGACACTCTGAGTGACCATGAAAATTAAATTCCATAAAGCCTCAAAATGGCAATCACGTAAATATCGAAATGATAGACCCGCATCATCCTGTGTAAAGCTATCGGCTATAAATTTAACACCGATCAAATCGCGCGGTTTATATGGAGCTATAATAAATTGAAATACTTCTTGCACAGCCGATTCGAGCCACTCTATTGGACAAATTGTTTCGTCAGGTGTGTGTCGGAATCGTAATTCCATTTCGCTACCCTGTAAACCGAAATGTGGATCATTTTTATTTTTTCTACTTATAATTGAAAATTTTGAATTTGATGGTGATTCACCACCCTGACTAGACTCTATATTATTCGGACTATACTCTCCGCTGAGATATGGTTCTATTGTGTCTTGCTCGCTCTCGGACCAACGAGGTCTTTTTCTACCCTGACCTCGCTGAACACAGGGCACACACGTTGACGCAGTTTCTACGTACAAAATAAACATCATGATAAAATATTTTTACCCCAAAAAAACCATCATAAAAAAATTTAGATTTGTAAAAAAAATACTAGTAGTTAAATATTATTTTTAAATAAAAAGACAGATAGTAGTTTACTTAATAATTGACATTAGTAGAAAAACTAACACTACTGTCTTAAACAGAGCACTTGAATAAATTTGCATAGTTTCTACCTTTTAAAATTAATTTTTCAATTTTTAAATGAAATGTTCAAATTTTAAATAAAATTTCCATTTCTAAATAATTTTTGATTTTTAAATAAATTTTTTAAATGAATTGTTAATTAATTCTAAATAAATTTTTAATTTTTAAATTAATTTTCAATATTTTAATAAATTTTTAATTTCTAAATAAATTTTTATTTTTAAATAAATTTTCCATTTTTAAATAAATTTATAATTTTCAAAAAAATAATTTTATTTTCAATTACATTTTTAATTTTCAATGTAACGTGGTGGTTTTCCACTCGTTGCTGTTCCTCCCCCCAGACCTAATAATCGGCATAAAATATTCACGGCCGGCACTGACTCGAAATGATTTAATTAAGGAATGAGAATGAGAGAACTTGTATTTCGGGATGAATGGAAAAGAGGTTGGATAGGTCAAGGATTAGTTATAGTTAGTTAACTTTATTTTTTTCGATTCACATGTACATGTGAACTAGAGTAGTTTAGGTACCTGGCGAAGCTGGACAAGGATTTGACATCCTGCCTTGAATCAGGGAGTTCCAAAAGAAGAGTCAATAATAAATTCTTCAGATGAGAAACTGCCGGCTCGAGTCGAATAATCCAAACACACTAGGATTAATTCGACTATTCACGACGTATCGGACCATATTCCTTCCGGCACACGTCGAAACAAACTGGCGCAGCCATCTTGCCAAAAAGTATCGAGCCGGTATGCCACCAGGGGGACACCCAGTCCAGTTTAACGACGGAACAACAGGAAGCAGAGAAAAAGAGGGCGGCACCTGACGGGAGGGGAATTCTGGCGGGACTGATGGATGTGGGGAGGCCGAGAGCAGCGGAACGATGAGAGACCAGTGTCGGCCGTCGATCAGTGTAGACGATTGTAAAGATCCACGTACTTTGCCACTGAGCAATTATAGTAACGGACTTGGATTAGCTGTCGTCTTGATTCAAGGTAGGGGTCGTATAACTAATTCTGTCCTTCAGAACGTTTTTCTTGTGTTTTCTTGATTTGAGCCGCGGTCCCTTAAGTGATGTAGTTGTGGTTTTTTTTAGAGATGTGTGATGTTTTTGAGAATTAATTTTGTTATTCTTCTTGAGAGTAATAATTCGAGTGATGAGCTTGAGTGATCTTTTTTTGAGAATCATGGAAGCGTTAAATTTGTACTTTCGTCATGTAAACTTTTTTTTTAGTTTTAAGCAACTTTTGTGAGAATTAAGCACATTTGAGTGTAGGATTAAATTCAATATATTTTTCTAAAGTGTCTTTTAAGCAATGAGTGTCATGGTGTTTTCTCGTCCTCACTAATCCCTCTACCCTTCTGGCCAGGGACTTTTTATAAGAGTTTCAAGTAGCAATTGTCTTTGTCTGGCGCCTAACAAAGGTACGTGACATTTAAATTATAAAATTTCCTTACTTAGGACGCCAGTTTGTCCACTAATTTTCCCCTTTCTGTCGCTTAAGAATGGAAAATAGTGTTACAAAATTGACGCCCAACGTGGGGCACGAAAACATCATGATCAGAAAATAAAGCGCCTGAACTGAAGCGACCCAACCGCGCAAACAAAGGCTACTTGTCGAGCAGCCATATTGATGACTTTGGCAACGTGTTTATTGGGAGATGGAATATAGTTAGGAATGCATTTGCTAAGTATTCGGCTGTTTGTACGGAATTTTCGGGATTTTACGGGTGCATTTCGGGATTTTTTCTAGGATTTTCAGGAATTGTGCTTGAGGGTTTTTGGTTGTTCGCGACTATTCGTACGGAATCGGAATTTGCGAAGTTTTCAGGAATCGTATAGGAAATGGATTCGCTTCTAGTTTGTGGCTATTAATACGGAATTTCGTCGATTTCGGGAGTAGGTTTCGGGAATCATTTTCTTTCAAACTTAGGATTGTTCGGGAAGAGCTTACCCGGTAATTTCATGACAGCCGTGGCTATTCGTACGGAAGTTTAAGAAATGGTTTGAATTTCTGGATTTTATCCAGGACCATCCGAGATTACGCGAGTTTCAACAATGTTTTGAAGGTTTCTTTTCCGGATTTCGTGAGACAGTCAAGACTGCCTAGAGGTACGGAATTTCTTATGAAATTGTCGCGATTGAAGTGGAACTTTTTTTTGGATTTCACGATAGTGAGGCTAGTGGTACGGAAACTCGGAAATTAACCGGTTATACCCACATTTTCGCAATTTTATCGCGATTTCGGAGCGTTTTTCACAATTCTTTAGGTATTTGGCGAATATCACCGTGATTTATTCCGCGTACACGTAATTGCCGCTTCATTATTAATTTTCAGGCATTTATAATACAGTTTCGGAAAAATAGACCGAACTACCTTAAACGTGGACAGGTTATGGGCGGAAACTACCGACACTATTGTGAGCTGGGCGAGTTCGCTATCTGAGAAAGAACTTAGCGAGGTACTCGGGTACCTTAAACTCATGGCAACGGGGATGACGCAACCCTGAGGTGGCGCTTAGTCAGCTTCCACCAGCATTGTCGACACATGCATCTGACGTGGGAAGAGAGCGGGGAGCGAGATTTGACAGCGAAAATAGACAGCCTCCGCGTTTCGCGTAACGTTACAACCGCATCCCCTCCGTCGACCCTCAGCGCCCCTATAGCCACTTCCCTTATGCACCCAGCGGGATTTCAAGTATATTTTAATGCTTTTTCGATTGCGGAACCATTGTTCACACCAATATCGAACGTAGGCGGTGTAACCTTTGCTTGGAGGTTGGAGAGCGTAGCTACGTTCTCTCTGCTCACGCACACAGCGCCCTTAAACACACCCGCGAGCCGTTCTATCATGATACCTTCGGCCTTTCCGGAAGTGATTCAGTCCATGGGGATACGCATGACTTCTTTTGCCGCTGATCGCGCTCCAAATAGTGGCCTTGATGGTGGCTTGTCTTCGACGGGTTTTCCGAATCTCTCGAGACTTCGAGAAGTGGAAACTCAGTCGAATGCAAGCTATGTCACGGCCACTTTACATCACAATAATCCATTTTTGGATTCTCTTGTGGCAAACGATGATCCTTTTTGCACGTATGATGTCCCCTGTAGACATTTGGAGAATCAAGCAAGAGTCCGGATGTCCTCTCCTAATCCGTTTAGTGGATTGCCGACCGTTTTGAGTCAGAGAAGTAGGGATGATATTCACTCAATAGTGCGAAAATGGAATATCAGCTACGACGTAAAGCGTGATAGCAGTGCGGAGGAGTTTTGAACTCAGATCGAGGAATGTAGGAAGGGTAGTTCACTGTCGGACGAGGATCTTTTTAAAGCACCCCCAATCTTACTGAAACTACCCGCGCAACATTGGTATAGATTCCACCGCGAAAAATGGGATACGTGGCAGAAATTCGCTATCGTCTTTAGGCGTAGGTATGGGGAATGAATTTCCAGATGCGAGTCAGGGATGAAGGTCGTAAAAGGACACAAGGTCCAAACGAGCCTATAGCAGACTATCTGCTAAACATTCGCCTGATTTTCCAACATTACGTTCCTCCAATGCCGGAAAGGGAGCAATTGCAGATGGCAATTGACAATTTGCACCCCAAGTATTTGGAAGCCCTTCCTAAAATGAAGTATCGTACCTTTGAAGAGTTGGAAGATGCGGGCGAACGACTCGAAGCATCCAAAATGATAAGTAAAGCATATCTACTCCCTCCACCTGCCCAAGATAGTGTCTTACCCGAATTTGCCTATCGATATAGTGAAAGAAGGACAGAACGGGTATCTGCTATGGAAAATGAATCGAGAATCTCGGATAAACCAAACCACGGGGTGAACAAAACAAAAAGGAAGGGTAATAAATCGGGAAGTGACAAGAACCGAGATAAACCCAATAAAAACACTGGAGAAAAAGCAGTAAATAATTCCCAAAATAATAATCCTCCCACCGGCAAACAAAATGAAGCGTGTGCCGTAATGGGTCCCCCAAATATTCCAATCCCTCCAGTACCACCATTATTTGGTACACCCCCTACTACAGGCGTATATCCGCCTTATTTCAATTATGGCTTGTATACAGGTTTTCCTCAGGCACAGTGGTTGCCAGCTAATTTCAGTCATCCTTCATTGGCTACTCAGACCGTCGAAGCGTCAAACCTTGCGACTGCTGCGGTCGGTGCTAATGTGCAAGGAGCAAATCCTCTAGCGCCAGTCTACTTAGTGTGCACAACCACTAGTGGCACTTCAAGAGGGGAGCGAGGCTGCTGTTGCAATTGCAGAGAGCAAGGGCATAATTGGCGTTCTTGCTTTCATCAACATTTTGCTACGTATGTGGCAAACCCGTTCAAATCTCATCGAACTGTAGCGGATGTTCGGGACCCGGACCGGGAAACGAATAAGGGTGAGTGACAATAGGGTCCGGCCACTCTCCCCATTCGTTATTAAGGCCCCTCAGATTTCATCAAATCAGGTAAATGCAGTACTTGATGAGCGGCGCCTGTTCATTACAGTCAGTGTTGATGGTCGCTCACTTCATGGACTCTTTGACCCAGGCTCGTGCTGTAACTACATAGGTAAGCAGGCCTTTGAAAAATTTTCGAGTTTACTTGCGAAATTAGCGGATCAACCCCGTCCAGGTATTATGTATCCTAACGGGAAGATCGAGGAAACCGCTGGTCAAGCCACTCTGCCCCTTGAATTTTTAGGTATAAGAAAAATTTTACAGATTCGTTTTGCGCCGACGTTTGATAATGAAGTTTTGTTCGGTCACGATTTTGCGGAATTATTCAATTTCGACGATAGATTTAAGCCTCGTATTTGGAGAATAGGTGATGGTGTCTGGCGAACATATGACGGACAAAAATTAGGTCCAAAAGCAAACCTGCCGTCAGATATATCAGAGATTCGTATCTAGGGTGCTAATATTTCTTTGCCGAATGAAATCGCGCGAGCCTGTGCAGGTATAAAGGAATTAAAACCTTTTGAGGCTAAATACCTAGAAGATTTTTTGAGAAGAAAAATTCCTCCTATGTCAGCCAGGCTGGAAGCTGAGGGGATAATAAGCCCTAGTAAAAGCGAATGATGTAACCCTGTGGTGATGATTAGGAAGTCTGATGGCGACTATAGGCTCTGCATAGATTTCAGGAAATTAAACGAGGTAGCTAAGAAAGACGCGTACCCAATGAGAATTATCAACTTCATCTTGGACAAGCTTTGTTCGGCACGATTCATTTCCAAAATTGACCTTAGTCAGGCATTTCATCAGATTCCTCTCACCGATGAATGTAAGGAATTCACTGCTATCCCAGTACCGGGCAAGGGGTTTTTCCATCACAACCGTATGTCATTCGGGTTATCGGGAGCTCTAGCTACGTTTCAGCGATTGCTGGACCGACTGATAACGCCAGAATGTGAGCCCCATGCATTTGCGTACATGGATGACATAATTGTCGTCAGTGAAACCTTTTAAGAACACATCTATTGGTTGGAGAAAGTTTTGGATGTGATAATCAGTGCCGGGCTTACGGTCAATCCCGACAAGAGTGAATTCGGATGTAGTCGAGTACGATATCTCGGATATCTTGTGGATGAGACTGGAATGCACCCCGACCCGGAGAAGACCGAGCCGATAACATCTTATCCGGCACCGACTACTTTACGAAAACTTAGACGATTTCTGGGTATGGTCTCATGGTATAGGAGATTCAAAAAGGATTTCGCCCAAAAGGCAAAACCACTTCACCGATTGTTAAAGAAAAATCGAAGATTCGAGTGGGGGGAAGACCAAGAAAAGGCCTTTCAGGAATTCAAATCCGCATTGATCTCCGCTCCCACGTTATCTAGACCGGATTTCAGTTTACCGTTTTGTCTGCAAACGGACGCTAGTAGTACGGGTTTGGGGGCCGTCCTCACTCAAATCCAAGATGGCGTGGAACACGTCATAGCCTTTGCTAGTCGATCCATCCTAAGCGCTGAGAGAAAATACACTGTGACAGAGCAGGAATGCTTAGCAGTGGTATGGGCGGTCGAAAAGTTTAGACCTTATTTGGAGGGTTATCACTTCGTAGTGATCATGGAACACTTCAGTCTCCGATGGCTCTATCATTTGAGAGACCCTATTGGGAGATTGGTTAGATGGACCCTTAAGTTACTTCAGTATGGCTTTGAGGTTAAACATAGGAAGGGGGCCTTTCACCATGAGCCAGAAGCGCTCTCGCGCACGTTTGAGCCGGACTCTGAAGTGGTATATGCCATCGGCGAGACTGATGATCTTTGGTATATCCGAAGAACGAAATTGGTCCAAGAAATGCCATATCAATTTCCAGATTGGAAATTAGAGGGAAACCGTCTATATTGTCACGGCCCAGACCACCTTACCGATCCATTATTACCCGACCTAGAAGCGTGGAAGCTGGTTTTGCCTTTGGAGCTTCGTGAAGGGGCAATGAGTGAAGCTCATGATACTATGACGTCTGGCCACTTAGGTGTGGATAAAACTTTCCAGCGTCTTTCGCTGCTTTACTATTGGCCTGGCATGTTAAATGACGTGGCAAAATATGTCAGAGCATGTCAAACTTGTCAAAAGATGAAGGTAGACCAGGCAGGTACGATGGGTCTGATGGCTAAACGAGTGATCGAGGAGCCTTGGTTGGTAGTAGCGACCGATATAATGGGTCCGCTCCCACCAAGCCGTTCTGGTTACCAGTATATCTTGGTTTTCCAAGATATGTTTACTAAATCGATCGAAGTCATGGCTCTTCGTAAAGCCAATGCCGCCAGTGTCCAGAAGTCATTTGAGGAAACAGTTATTTTTAGATGGGCAACTCCTGAAGTATTATTCACGGATAATGGCACAGAGTTTGAGAACAAATTGATTTCTAAGGCCGCATCGGAACTAGGGATTAGGCACTCGACTACCCCACCGTATCATGCTCAAGCTAATCCGGTTGAGAGGGTTAATCGTGTGCTTAAAACCATGATATCATCCTTCGTAGAAGGTGACCATCGTAATTAGGATAACCATATTCCCGATTTCCGTTTTGCGTATAACACGGCTGTGCATAGTTCCACTCGTGTGTCGCCAGCGTTCTTAAACTATGGTAGAGAGCCTAGACTGGCAAAAACGTTGAGGAGACAGAAGAGGGAGCCCCAGACATAGTCCCATTAGCTGTAGAGGAATGGGAGGATAGAATTAAGCGATTACCGGCTCTTAGAGACCTAGCCACACACCACTTGAATAAAGCATGTGACCATCAGGTAAAGTATTATAATCGCTGTAGACGAGATATTCGCTACCAAATAGGTTATATAGTATGGCGTAGGACTCATACTCTGTCGTCGGCCATAGATTATGTTGCGAAAAAGTTGTCGCCAAAATATGCAGGTCCGTTTAGGGTTATAAAAGTAATATCACCTGTAGTTTACGAAATCCAATATGAGGCCGGTATAATTGAAAAGGCTCCCATCAAAGATTTAAAACAGTATTGGTCGATTAATCTGAAGCTGGCTAACGAAGGTCCTTTTTCACAGAAGAAAGATGAGGAAGAAGATTCTGAAATTCCGTCCGGAGATAGTTCAGGAGCTCCGAAGGCATCGGGGCCATTCCTGCCACCTTTACTTCAGAAGGCCCCGCGCCGTCAATCAAGCCCCCTTGCTGCGAACCGAGCGAGAGCCGATGGACCGAAGGGACCGGTTCCCGTCATTCCCAGCGGTGCCACAGGACCGGAAGTACCGACCGGTGACGATACCGGAACTGGAGAAGCAGGATTCCACCTTCGGAGGAAACGAGGAAGGCCTCGAAAATCAAGTAGGGGAGATTCGACTAGGGCCGGGGATTCAGCCGAACCAGGATTGTCTACCGGAACCAGAAATCCGGCGAGAGACGGAAATCCAATTGGTATCAGAGGTTCAAGTGGAGATGCAGCCGAACCAGGATGTTCTGCCGGAACCGGAGATCCAGCGGGAGCCGGAGGTGGTCCGTGCGGAGCGCAGCCTCCGGGTCGCAAGAGGGGAAGACCTCGGCGTCGAAACCATGGCGTTCCAGTCGCTCAACTCATCCGACGTCGCGGTCCAGGAAGACCCCAGAAGCTCAAAGGGAGCCATTCCAAAGGTTCCACTCCACGCGAAGCCAAAAATACAAAAGAGGAGGAGCAAGGACTTCGCCGAAGTCAACGGCTCAAAAGAAAGTATGTTCCAAATCCTCGTACGCCTCCACGCCAAAGGTGGAGATCGGAATTTCTCGTTGGAAGTTGAGCGAAGGAGACGATGCAGGAAAGCAGTATCAGGGAGGTCGGGCTATAAAAGTAGGTTCACCATATCCTTTTCCCTTACGGCATTATGAGATGCCTTCCCCCCTTGCGGGCATGGATGCTCAGTTCTCTGCCCTGTTCGGGTTGCCTCCGCCTCCCATACAGGAATCGGCCTTGCCAATGGAGCGTCTCGGCATGTCATCCGCCGGGACTGAAGAGAGGAGGGAATTACGAGGGCCCTCTCCCCCGAAGTTCACCGGTGTTCTTCGAGTTTCGGCTTTATCTGAGTTGACCCAATCCCCTATGTAGGTTTCAGAAGGGAATTTTCTGTTTTTATTGCGGGAAGCCTGGAGTCAGGATTAACCAATGCCCAAGGTGTGCGCGAGGACGGAAGCTGGGAGGAGGGAGCCCCTATTCTCGCAATGAACAGGGTGCCCGTCCTCTCCAGCAACCCGACCCTACGCCACCACCCAGGCCATTGCCAGTTCCTGACCGGCACTCATTCTCCCCTTTTGAAATCGTCACGCCATCAACATGTAACATTATCGAATATTCTCTAAACCGGGGATCGCTTTTGTGTTCATCAATATTCACAATTAAATGATGCAGTGGACTTTTTTTTAGTTAAAGATCTTGATTTTACTAAAAAATTAATTAATTTTTAGTAATGGTAATGTTGCATTTCAAACTCATCTCAATGATTTTTATTTTCATCGAGATATTCGTTCAATTTGCGTTTACTTTTTCCTGTCCAGTAAATTGCAACCAACGATATAAGTTGATTCCAATACTGATAGGATATTAAAACTAGCCTTAAAAATTTGATAACTAAATTTGAAAGTTACAGGGTGTCCCACGGAAAGTTGTTGAATCTCATCGCTTATTATTTTGTAGTAAATGCAGGGAAAAAGAAAATTAAAATAGCATTAAATAGAGGAAGTTTTGCACTTTTTATCACATATAAACAAAATATAATCAGATATATTTATACGTGCTTATTCAACTTTACAAAAAAACCGATAAAATTACAAGTTCTAATGAATAATGTTTTCGAAGTGATGGCCGTTTAATTCAGTACGAAAATCAACTCTCTTACGAAAACTGTAGAAAACTTTTTCGAGAATGTCCGTTGTAATGCCATGTACCACCTTCTTAATTACTTTTATCAAGTCTTCTTTTGTGGCAGGGGTTTCGGCGTAACATTTGTCTTTAATGTAAACCCAGAGGAAGAAATCACAAGGGTTCAAGTCTGGAGAATAAGATGAAGAACTTTCCATATAAAAGTTGCTCGTAGCTCCCCCCTGTGCGCCTCTTCTGACCAAATAATCAACTTTTAATCTAATTCTCCATCTTTTATCATTCGAGTAACTATTTTTAAAAAATCCAAACGTTTTTCTATGTGCTCTTCCTTTAATTCTCTTTGAAACTTCCTCTACTTTTTCCTCTGTAACAACCGTAAAGGAAGGGCCTGGTAAATCATGTCTGCGGTCCTGAAGGGTACCGTAGTGAAGAAAATTGTCGATGACTCTGCAAGAAAATAAAGTGGAATGATTTTAATGCTGAATGATTATCAGAATAAATGAGGTGCCCGGTACATGAAATAAAAAAATAGTATCATTCTTACCTTCTCAGAGGGCTTTCACTGGCAACTCTGCAGGTTCCAAACTTCGCACGAAATCCTCTATACGCTTGACTATACACTTCACCTCTAGAAAAGAAGCACTTGATGAGATACACCTTTTCTTCGAACGTTAAGTCACTCATATTGATGCGCTCGATATTAATCTTACCACAATCAAAATGAAACTGCAGAGTCTCAAGAACGCCACCTGTATTGGAAAACCCCTACTGAGGCAGTGGAGGGGAGAGCCATTAACTTAGATTCAACAACTTCCCGTGGGACACCCTGTAAATTGAGTACAATTCAGTGAGACTAATTCTTACAATAAAAATTCAAATAAAAATTTAAATCGTTCTTTGACAATAAAAGTAACGGATTGTGGTTTCACTCGAGGGAGAGATGATTGCGTACTATTCTGATTTGAATTTAATTTTGGAAAAAGATGATTTTTTTATAACTTGGATTCTCCTTCCTTTCTTATTTTTAGTGATTCAGATACCAAAACTTTGTTTGCACAACGAGGTTTCTTTATCGTTAGATAAAGTGCAAAGTCGTTACAAATTCCATTCTGGCTCTATTCTTTCTGAAAAATTTAAACTAATAAAACCGCCCATTCAAATTTTGATAGCTGGTGCAACCATGCACAACAAGGTTTCTTTATCGTTAGATAAAGTGCAAAGTCGTTACAATAAATGTTGCACGCACTACTTATTCATTTATTCAATTCCCCAAACTAAAATGCAAACATGCACAACGAGGTCTCTTTATCGTTAGATAAAGTGCAAAGTCGTTACAATCATTGCATAACACTAATAGAAAAAAATAAAAATAACTGCAAAACCCAAAAACTCACGTCTAATTATTCGAATTCTAAGGAATTCGGATAATTTAGTGGACGGAAGTTTGATTGTAGAATCAGGAGAATCCTTTGAGAGTGGCTTCCCTAGACTGACGCTTTTTCCAATTCAAATTTCAAACTCCATTGACAGGTAGATCATGGAGACCAAGAAAGGCTTCTTCCTCGCAGAGGGTCGAGTAGTAAGTCCCGTGGTACCGATGCCGGGATCGATTTACAAAGTGCATTGGTCCCACCTCACAGTGGGGCCAAACCGAAAAAACCCGGACGAAAGTCCAAAAAATGAAAGGTTTTGATGGGGATTTTTCGACTTAGGATCGACTACAGTAGTCCCTAGTGAAGTCGAATTCACTCATAATAGGTCCCCAACTCGACTTGAGCAGTGCTGAGGTTAATTGAAATGTAGCGCTCTTGCGAGCAGTGAGTAGTACGTTCAGAAGAGAGAAAAGGAGACGTGGGCGTTTGAAAAGCCTGAATTGTTGGAATTATCAATTCCATTCATATAAAATGGAATCAACTCCTTGAAGTAAGTAAGATATTATAACCATTTATAAAATAGTATTGTATGAGGCAACAAATTATGATAAGAAGAATAGCGCATTGGATTTTCAAACTAACCTATACAAAAATTGGTCGTTTTAAAGTAAAATAGTAAAATGTTCCGCATTGTTCCGTCTTAAAAACGATTAGAGGTTGTAGA
>CAKNWT010258861.1:392-20735 GCA_932066315.1 Andricus coriarius
CACTTACAACTTTTTAATTCATGCTTAAAACATCTATTTGAACTGATTTACAAGAAAAAAACTGATATTCACTTACCGACTCAATTTTGTAACGTAAACGGTAAACTGGGGTGCAGCGCAACCCCAGACGTTATTTACAGCTGCACAGAACTCGCACCAGGCACTAACGCGTTCGCTCGTTGACCGAGGTCGACTGCCAAATAGTTGAAGTGAATTATGGTTAGGGTCCTAGACCTACCTGCACCTACCCTGAGTCAGGAGCATATTTTGAACTTTGATTGGGGTGCGTTGGAACCCCCGTTTACCGTTCTAGGGTTAAATATTCCAGAATATTTTGTAAACATTTCCTAATATTTGAAAAAATTTCAGTAATTTCATCAGAACATTCCGAAACATTATAAAAAAGTTCAAGCCATTCGATAGAAGTCAAAAAATGTCTACAGATTCTATAGCACTCTATAGAATTTTCTAGATATATGAAGAAAATTATTAAAATGTTTAAAGAATGTAAGAATATTCTAGAGTAGTCAGATCATTTAAATGAAAGTTCGCCAAGTCATTCGAAATGATAATAATAATAAGAGAAACTTTAGGAGTGTATTAGCAGAGAAAAACTGAAACTTTAGAATTTTTTTAGAATTACTTCGAAAACTTTGATTTCAATTATTTAAATTTTAATTTCAATCATTTTCTGTGTTGATTCTACTAATAAATTTTCACTTGGCGGAATTTTTTATATCGCAGATTTTTTTGCTGAGATTTACATATTTTTAATACAAACTTTTATTAAATAAAATACTCGTTTTAGATTAATAGGAATGCTTATTATTTAACATAATATAATGCATATAATTTAGTGACAATAGGTTTAAAAGTATAATAGCATGTATATTATGTACTATTTCTTCACTCAGTGTAAGAATTTTTCGAAAATTTTTCTATTGAGTTTTTGATGTTATGTTGTTGACTAGCGTAGTGTCATGGTTTTTTTGAAGATGGAATTTCAGTTTGTGATCTACTACTCTAAACCAAAATGTTTATATTCTTTAGCTGTGAAAAAATTCCTCCCTAGCTCCTCCTCCTGCTCTTTATCTCTGCGAGCTGAATACATCAGCAGAGCTGGAGAGTAATTTATTTCACAACATATAACTAAAATAAAAATAAATAATATAAAGGTTTAATCAGCGGTTCTTAAATAATCCGCGTATATAAAAATCTCCTTCTGTTGAAAAGCCCTGCAGTTTCGAAAGAAATAGGTTTTGGTAACATCATAGCATGAAAACGCGGGAGATTTAAGCGCTAGTTAATTACAATTCGCTGAGAGGAATGTTTTGAAAATAAGTGACAGAGTGAATAGAAGTAGAATCTGTTAAAAAAATTACGATCTTTTCTATGATGCTCAACAGTGAGGCATGAAAATGAGAGAGGTATTGAAAACTCGGATGAAATGAAGTGTGGAGATGCGTTGCGAAACGTAGAGAAGCACGGAGAAGCTTTGAGGTAAGTAGAGAAGCTTGAGCTTCCCAGTTACCTTCACTAATGTCCTCTCATACTAACTACTTTCTTATTCTCCCTCTATCCCGTCCTCAAAACCCACCGCCCATTGAGCTGAGTCGAGAAAACCTGCGGCAGTTAAGATAAAATAGCTCGGAAGTGGACACTTTTGTTGCTGCTGCCACCTTTTTCTCTTCCGATGTCTTCTTCTTTCATTCTTTCTTTCTTTCTTATAACTCGCATCTCAATCCCTTCTTCTACCCTCTTTTTCATTCGCACAGCTCTCGCAGTCGAGACACCTCGACGCAATCGTGTCGGCAATTTCCTCAAGGTCAAGTGTTCGTCAAGATGATGCTTACAGCATCGTTTCCTCGAGCTTTATTCTCGGTGAAAATTGCGGAAATAGAGAAGTAATGATGCTGGGAGCAATCCTTAAAAAAGACTTGAGAACCTTAATTAATTTTATCCAGCCTGTTAACTGGGATAGCTTAAACGGAAAGAGTTCCTTTGATTTGTGGGGACATCTCTCAAGAAACTTCCATTTGCTATAAAAACTAGGAATTTTTCTTTAGTTTTTAGGGTTTCGGTTGGGTGTCTATCCGTCCATCGTTCAATCGTACTGTTTGCTGAGGAAGGGAAATGAGGGTGGGGAAGTAGAGGGAGTGAGGGGAAATGAGGTCAGGGAAGTGAGAGGTAGTGAGGGAAACTGAGGGGAGGAGAAGCATTAAGAGTGAGGGGAAATTAGGGGAGGAGAAGTAAGGTGAAACAGGGGAGGGGTATAGGTAAAGTGTTTGGAGGGGCAGTAGGGTAAGTGACGAAAAATTAGGGGAGGGAAAACAGGGAAATTGAGCGGAGAGGAAGTAGGGGAAATAAGGGGTGGAAGAAGTAGAGGAATTGAGGAAAATATTAGGAGTAATTAGCAGGAGTGTGGGGAAATTACGGAAGGGATGTAAGGGAAATGATTGGAAGTAGGGGAAATGATTGGAAGTAAGAGTTGGTAGTGAAACGAAACTGCAAGGGCAAAATGACTGTGTGGGAGAGACGTAATCAAATAAGAAGTTTCACAAAGACATGGTTTTCGTATGAAAAAAAAAAAATAATTTATTTTTTTCTATAATAAATCATTTTTTTCAATAAAAATGTCTATATTTTTATTTTATCCTTAGAAAAGTTGCTCTTTTGAAGGGGTATTCACTTGATTTTTTTTCCAAAACCTTAAATTTCGTTTCACGAGATAAATAGATATACTTTTTGCAATGCACACTGCCAGACATGAATCTATCATGAAGAGCACTTATTTAAGAATATCCCCTTGAATTTTTACTGAAGATATAAAATATTCAAAAAGATATACAATTTTTAGTGAAAAAAGTGACTTTTCTCGACTTCTTTGGTTTGTTGATTGTTAAACTGTTTTAAAATAAAAAATTCAAAAAAACTCCCATTTGGCCTTCTATTCTAATTTTTAAAGAATATATCAATATTTTTTTTATTTCAAAATATTTACAGCTCAGTCTGGCATGAATTTAAAGTTGCTGGGGTATGGGACACCCCCAGTAACCGTTGTCAAATTTTCCAGAGGTGTGACCGTTAAGGGTTAAATTATTAAATAATATGGTTTTTCTCAAACATAATAAACAAAACCCTAAACAAAGTTATAATATGAAAACACTGTAGAAAATTTTAAAAACGGCGGTTAGATATAAATATACCTGACCTTTAATAGGAAAAATAATTAATAATTATGGAAAAATTATATTTATCTTATTTTTCATTTTCTTTAAATATAGATAAACCCTTAATTTTCACCGTGGGTCAATTTGAACCGGACAAACTTCTTAAATGATATTTACGAGCATTAGGCTCGTTAAGAAAGGAGCAGAGTACATTTTTCGATGTTGAAATAATGCCTCTAAATTTCTCTCCTCTCTAAACCATGCTACCGTGCTAGAAGCTTCAATTTAAATCATCACTTAAGAAAATCGGACTAAAAGAAGAGCTTCCAGGATAGTGGTATTTTCACCTCTCATTTTCTCTATTCCTTCCCCTTCAATCCCAAATGATTGTTTGCTAAAATTTAGAATTTAAATACAAAACCTTGGGGTAGTAGCTTGATAATTTTTTTTACGCGAGGTAAGAGACAGCAGCTGGTTTGAGATGATAAGGGTTTCCTATCAAACCTTAAAAATTCACAGTTGTTCTTACATATGCTTCTAAGAAAAAAGGGTAGTAGTACGAAGAGCAGCGGTGTAGTAGGGACAAAGGTTTGGAGCAACATATAGGGTAAGAGGTAAGAGGTAAGGTAAGAGAAAAACGAGGGGATGAGGTAATGAGTTGCTAAAGGGTGGTAAGAGGAGTTAGGTGCTAGCGAAGAGGTAGGTATATTTAAGACGAATTGTGAGAGGGATGCAGGTATGAGTAGGGGATTACAGGGGTAGATATTGAGAAACGTAATCTTAAGTCAGAAATATTAACCATTTTTTCTGTTGATAAGAATCTTAATTTCTAACACTGCAGTTCCTAACAGATCCAACCTTAAACGATATACCCTTATCGTTCCGTAATTTCTGATTAAGCAGACCATAACGAGACCGTCTTGCCATGAAATTGGGCCTGAAGCCAAGGAGTAAATCACAACCCTTTATAATTTAGATTTGCCAGATCCTGGAATTGGAAGAATCTTTTCCTCGCTCCGGGCTCTCGATGTCTTTTTATTCTGCCAGTTTTTCCCTCCGCTATTTTCCCTATAAAACTAGAGGGATTCCTTCCAAGACTTTTAAGATTCCGTCAACACTATTAAATCCTCATTCTGGGCCGTTTTCAGAATCTCTTCATCACCCTTAAGGTGTTTATATAGCGAATTGGTTTGGAGAAAGGAGGGGACGCCGTGTAATATAATCTAGTGTAATGTAACCTGCACACCGATACGAATAATTGTTATTTACGACGTCATAACTTCTGACGAGATAGCTCAAGATTTATGTGCCGGCAGGTATATAGACGCAAACATGGAGAAAGGAAAGGGCTGGCGGATTGGATAAGAAGTGCGAGGGGCTGGAGGTGTTAAAGCGCAAAGGGTAATTAAGAATTATGGACACTTCTAGATTGCGTGGCAAATTGGAACGTGCTAATTGATCCGCCTTCTCTTCTCCCCATCAACTTTTAGTAAACAAGTGTCTGAATTCGCGGCGCGTTCAGTTTTTTTGCGATAACGGCTTAAAAGGGGAGACACGCGTATCTCGCATGGAAAATTTCAAAGGGAAGTATACGTACATTTTCCAGGGAAGAAGCTACTTTATTTCCCTCCAGAGATTTTAAAAGGATGTGTTTATTCATAATAAATAAATGTCTATCATCGTTATGGGAGCTATAAAATTTTATGGCGAGACTACAAAAGGTTGGAAATTTCCTCGGAACGAGGCTGCAAGTATTTATTTTATAGAAATAGCATGATCTCGAAAATAGGAAAATCGATTTAGTATGAAATTTGGTCCTGTTAAGGGACCGCGCATAAATACCATAGAGTTTTTATTTGAAATTCTGAAACACATACTCCCCTTTATTAGGGCCAGTCAGATTTTACCCTTCCTCCTTATCTTACGTAATTTTTGCTGATTAAATTTCGTTTGGTGAATTAAATTTAGGGGTCATCCTAAAACTGACATAAGCCGATCTGGGAGAAGGAGGGGGCTTGGTAATGTCTTACTGTTTCTAATGAACTAACAAAGTAGTTAACCTTTCAACCCAGCATGAAGTTGAATTTTTAACCATAAAAATTAATTCTCCACAAAAAATGTAATAGTTGATATTTTCAACAGGAAGATTTTCAGTGTAGACCAAAAACAGTTTAACTTAACCAAAAAAAGGAGAATTTTTAATGAAAAAGTTAAAACCTCAAACAAAAAAGATTAATTTTTAGGTAAATAGTGGAATTTTTAACCAAAAAAAAGATCCGATTCTCTATCAAACAATCTGCCCGCTGTGCGGGCACATTTTCATCGTGCGCAACGCTCGCGGTTCGCTTCGCTCGCAAGTTTTGAAATGTTCGTGTTGCAGGTAGAGTCAAATTCACTATATATCCTATGCAGCTATGTATCACCATAAGTTCTTATACCATAAAATAGATGCATACGACATCTAGGAGCATTTTGTAGGACTCTAATATTGATAAGAGCCACAGAACCGAGGCCGAAACGTCTATATGTATCTTGACTGAGGGATCTCCCAGCAATAACGAAATAGGTCAGTGACCAAAACTAATTACATCATTACTATTTTCTATATTAGGTTCAACACTATTGTATCAAATGTATATTATATTTATTTCTGTACTTCAGCGTGGGATTGCTAATTCAGATATTGCAAAATAAATTACAAATTTTATTTATCATGATAACTGTAATATTTGTTTCTAATTTTGCATTAAATTTTTATCCTCAGCTACCCTGAAAAGTGTATTATTTCAATGAATTTAGATTAATGAAATTCATAATATGCAATGGCATTAAAACAAACATATTTGTAGTGTCTTGTTTTTATAATTTAAAAAAGTGCGCATCTTATAAAAACAACAATTTTGCCAATCAACATTTTATTGCAAAATAAAAGTTTTAAAAAAATTTGTAGATTATTTTTGGAAGAACAACTTTTATCTATTAAATTTTTTTCGTCTCTTGTGTGTTTTTTCCAAAAATTTAATTTTTTATTTTTAATGCTATTCTTCACGCTTAAAACCAAAATTACGCTTCTTTAAAAAAATTATTTATGACGAATTCGTATAGCTCTTTTTTGTTTGAGCAACTTTTTTCTATTAATTTTTGTAATAGCTTGTGTCATTTGTCCTATCAAAAAGTAATTGCTTAAATATTTGTACATCTTTTTTCAATGCACAATTTTTTTCCATTTATCTTTTTACGTACCTTGCGTCGTTTTTCCACAGATTGAATTGTTCTATTTTTAATGCTATTTTTTACGAATAAAACAAAAACTACGCATACTATCAAAAAGTGATCAATAACAAACTTGTAGATATTTTTTATATGCACAATTTTTGTCTAATTGTCTTTTTTCACATCTTGCATAGGTTGACCGCCAAATGGAATGTATTATTTTTCATTATTTTTTTGTGCGACCAATTTCGAATTTTTTATTTTTCAAAAAACTCAACAAGTTGTTAGGACAATATTGTAAGGTGTTCATTTTCGTTTGGTTTTTGGAATCTTGCATGTGCTATAACTCCAGTAATTTTTGTTTTATAAAAAAAGGTCATAATGATGAATTGATCATATTCTCGAGTTCTACGATCATCTGTACATAGAATTTTTAACTATAAAAAAGTGGTCACAAACATCTTAAAAATGCGCTTACTTTTTGAATTCTAATCCAAAATGACTGGATAACGAACTCGACCTTCATTTCAGGACACTTGAAGAGTATACCAAAGCCCACTCTGATCTGTCAATTCTTTCGAAGGTTATCGTGCTAACAGACTAAAAATCTACATTATGCCATACACAAATTCAGACGCACATGCATCTATACACACAGAGAGCCATGCAAATTCGTGAAAACCGATTTTATTGCTTCAGGCGGTCTCTAAACGTGGACATATGACAGAAACGGGGGGATGGGGGGGGGGGCAGGGGGCAAATTTTACACAAATCTAATACCTTCTCTGATGAGAATGTAAATAAAAAGATGAATTTTTAAGCCAAAAAGAAAATTTTTTCGCATGAGTTGAATTTTTAACCAAGAAAGATTTTTCAGTCAATGAAAATGAAATTTATCCGAAATATTGAATTTTCAAGCTAAAAGGAGCATACAATTAAAAAGAGGATTTTTAAACAAATTGTGGGATTAATATAAATAAATGTCCAGGAACTTGGAGAATAACTGCTTCACTTTTAGTTTTTAAGAAAGATATAATATCAAAATAATGAGCAACAATACTACAAATATTTAGTGCGAACATCGACACGTCTTTCTTACACCGTGGTACGTCGTAGAATGTTCTACCAAGCTGCTCACTAGAGAGCGCCGGTTTCTCGCATCAACGCAAACGTCCGCGACATTCAAACTCATTCAATTTTCAAATATTAAATGACGATTTTAAAATAATTATAATGTATTTCCTACAACATTTTTTTCCAAATTATTAAATTATCAATCAAGAAGATTAATTTTCTACCATAAATGACGATTTTATAACAAATTACGTAAACCTTGTACCAAATTGTTCAATTTTCAGCCAAAAAGTTTAATTTTCTAGTAGAAAGTACGAATTTTCAATAAAATACATAACTTCTTACCAAAATAATATTCCGCAAATAAAATTAATTATTCACCGATAAAGACAATTTTTCAACAAATTACATACATTTTTTATCTAGTAGTTGAATTTTCAAACAAAAAGATTATTTTCCCCCAAATGAGACAAATTTTCTGCTAACATGTTTTCTAAAAAATTGTGAAATTTTTAAGGCAAAAAAGTTTGCAAAAAAAAAAGTTCAATTGTCAACAAAAAAACTTAATTTTCGACTAAACATCTAAGCTTTTGACATAAAAGTTAATTTTCAACCAAGCAAAATTAAAAAAAAAAAAATTATTTTCACTAAATAAATTGAATTTGTGAACAAAGCTGTTCAATTTTTAACCAGAGAGATCAATTTTCACTAAATAATTAAATCCTAAAATTTCAAACAAATAGTTGGATTTTCTGCGCAATTTTTTAGTTTTCGAGCCGAAAAGTTTGATTAAAACAGTGGAAATTTCAATTAAAGAATGTGAATTTTTAAATTAAAAGGTCATTTACATCTTAAGCAGATTAATTTTGAACGAGACACCTATTTTTCACCCAAT
Organism: Andricus coriarius; assembly: GCA_932066315.1. Taxonomy (NCBI): domain Eukaryota; kingdom Metazoa; phylum Arthropoda; class Insecta; order Hymenoptera; family Cynipidae; genus Andricus; species Andricus coriarius. The sequence goes on from CAKNWT010258861.1 coordinate 8,745, forward strand.
GAAGATTAAACTTCTATAAAAACAGTTGAATTTAAAATCCGAAAGTATGAATTTGAACCTAAAAGTTTATTGTGAACCAAATAGTTGAATATTTTATACTCGCAAAATAATAGAATTTTAACCCTAGAAAGAAAAATTTTCAACATAAAAGATGAATTGTCAACAGAAAAGTTAAATTATTAAGCCAAATAGTGGAATTTGAAAAAAAAAACAATGAATTTTTAACCAAAAATGGAGTAGTTGAAATTAGAGTTAAAAGAATTGATTTTGAACCTAAAGAATGAATTTTCAACCAAATATTTTAGTTTTCTAACTAAGACATGAATCTTCTACCAATAAAATGAATTTTTAACAGATTAGGTTAACTTTCGATCAAGTAGTTAAATTTTCAATCAAGGTCAAACCAAAAAGACAAATAATAATAAACTTTTCACCAAAAATAGATATATTTTCTAATTGGGTTATATTAATTCAGTTAGCATTTCAGTTAAAAAACGGAGAGAAAAATTAAGAAAAACACCTAACTCAGTATGTGAATGACCCCTTTCTTGTTTATTCATTTATTATTATTTTGTGAATTTATGATTATGTTCAATATTTATACTAATATTATCAGGTACTACTAATATTATTAGGTAAAAAACAAGTTATAGTGTTACTATTATCAAATAGGTAACACATTTTTTTTACATTTAATTTACTAGGTGCAGTAAGTACTAGATTTCGCTGAAAAACAGTTGTCAACAATAAAATCAGTTTCACTATTTTCTCAAGTGATTCACAAACTTAAATATATCTTACATAAGAAATAGTTTTACCCCCCCCCCCCCCGCCACCCATGTCAGACAACATTGAAAAATCATTGATCTACCCCCGTACTCAAAATATTCACTTCATATATAAACGGCCCCTGAGAAATAGATTGAATATGAAATTTAGTCATGCTAATCGTTTGGAATTTCTTGATTAATTATAAAGCTTTTGCGTCGAATTTTCATATAAATAAAAAACAGTGGATTGCATTTGTGCCCTACAATTCATCATCGTCGGTTACAGTAGAAAATATATGTCATCGTAAGACACGTTTTTCTAACTATCGTGAAAAAAAAGCATTGTCAAGAGAATAAGAGATGTAAGGAGAAAAATCAAAGACTCTTAGGAAAGTTCCTTTAAAGTTGGCTAAAATGGGTCTTTGGTTAACAGACATTTTACGAGGTGAAACACACAGGTTAGGTCGCAGGATGTTGCGATGGGTGACCTTATTTCGAAGAGAATTCAAGCTGTAATTGTGACCATCCTCCCTTTCAAGCCTTATTCCGTGACTCTTTCGTTCTTGGATAACGATCGAGAGAAATGAAGTTGGAATGAGAAAGAGCACATCCTGCACTCGGAACTGAGTGCCCTTGTTTGCACGTTTCTTTCTTCCTGCACACCCAAGCAAAACACTCTTCACCCTACCATCCGAGAGTAATTCGAAAAAAGAGTATTTTTAATTCAAAAAACGAAGCTTTCCGACCTTTGTAGCTTTTTATTTCTGCAATGTCAGGCTGTGGAGGAACGAGAGCAAAACGTTAGTAAGTACTGGCGGTGACCTCGTTACAGAGAATTATTATTTTCTTTAAATATTCTGTCAACGAAATACCCATGAATAGCCTAATTTTACTTTAATTATTCATATTTAATTTGTGTGATGACATAAAGATCAAATTATTGAAATAGGGTTGTTTCCAAAGTCGGATATCACTTTTCCAATGAATTGATCTTATAATTTGTAAAATTCTAATTTTAAAAACGCCCATAACATATTTGTTACGTATTGTTTACTATTTTTAATTTAATGTTGAAATATGAATGTTCTATAACGATTTCAATTGGAGGGCCCCTCTGACGTCAAAGGGATCGGATTTTCAACCAATCACAGCGTACGTGTTAGTGATTCTCAAAGATCTTTTTCTGTGCTGATGTGTTGTTTTGGTTATCTGCACGTCGAAAATAGAAGTCTCAAAATATTGTTTAAAAAAATGTCAAAGGAGGGTTTCGTAAAAGCCAATAGCAGAAATTTCCCGAAAATAGAGATATTTATGGTGATTGTGATTTCCTAAGTGCAGAAATACGAGAAGTGAAAATGAAACTGTTAGGTGACATAACCTCTTTATCATAAATTTCATTAGTTTGCATCAAAGCCACATCGTCACATTGATAATTATGAGAATCTCTGAGTCACGTGACACCCACGTGACACCAATTTGAATAAGTTTTTTCCCGCCTTCAATTTTTAATAATTTTTTTTTGTTGAACAATTCAACAGAAAAAAAATTTAGAACGCACATTGAGTTAAGATTAAAATTATGTATTAAAAAATGATTTTATCTAAAATTGTGAAACAACCCTATTTTCTAGAATTGACATGAGTCTGGATATGACATGCCTTATCTACTTCGGTTGGAACAGTATCCCATCTGAGTCAAAATACGTCAAGTGAGCACCCCATTTTCTACTTTTTCGTCAAATCAAAAGCTATATATATATAAATAGATAGTACTAACCATTAAAAAATATCTCAAAAAATTCTTTTTCGAATTTTCACCTTTTACAACAAATAATTAGACAATAAAAAATGCGAAGACTTTCAATTAAAAAATCGATTACGTGCAAAGTACGTAGCGAAATATTATGAAATTTGACAGATATATAAATAAATACGTGTACTTTTCATTGACTAACAAACCAAAATTAATTAATTACATTTTCCAATTTTTGTATAACTTTTTTATAAACAATTGGATTTTTGCATATGTTGTACACGCCAAAATTAATTTTTTTATTCACAAATAATATGCGGAAAACATTTAAGCTTAAGAATCCAAAACAAAATTTAACTGCTCGACTATAATTGCGAAGGGAGAAATATTTTTTTGGCGGAACTCGCCTTTGTGCGCTAGCCGCGAGCGAGTGGGGCCATTTTTTCTATTTGACGTTTCCGGTGTTCGTCAATAACGGGAAAATTGTTCAAATCACCTAAGTTTAATACAGTAACACAAGTTAAAGATGTTTCAATATCATATAATAAACAAAAAAATTTGTTATAAACAAATTATTTGTTGAAAGAATGTTTTCTACGATTTTCCATAATTTTACGTGTTTTTAAGTTACATTGCAAGAAATTTTGATAGAAACGAGATGATGATAAAGAAATTTCTTTTTGAGATTATTATTGTCAATATTATAAACAAATTTAATGAATAAAGGCATTAATCAGGAATTTTTCGACAGAAAAATTCGTTTTTTTCGATGTCAATTTTTTGAATCAGAAACTTCATGATAATTTTAGCAAAATTCATAATTTGTTGAATAATCCTATTATTTTTTAAGACAAAATTAATAAACAAATGCATTAATCAGGCATTTTTCGACAGAAAAATTAGTTTTTTTCCATGCCAGTCCTTTCAGTTGAAGGCTTCATGCCAATTTCAGCATAATTCATAATTTCTTTGATCAATTTTATGATTTAAAAAAAATATATAATAAACAAATGCATTATTCGGGCATTTGTCGGCAGAAAAATTCGTTTTTTTTCATGCCAGTACTTTCAGTTGGGGACTTCATGATAATTTCAGCAACATTCATAATTATTGGAATTATTTTATGATTTTCAAACAAAAATATAATAAACAAATGCATTATTCGGGCATTTGTCAACCTAAAAATTCGTGTTTTTTTCACGCCAGTCCTTGCCGTTGAAGACTTCATGACAATTTCAGCAACATTTATACTTCATTGATTCATTTTATTATTTTCTTAAACAAATATAATAAACGAATGCTTTATTGGGGCATCTGTCGACGGAAAAATCCCTTATCTTCGACGCCAGACTTTTTTATCAGAATCTTCATAAGAAATTCAGCAACATTCATGATTAGTTAATAAATTTTATGAATTTTTTAAAGCAAATGCATTATTCGGGCATCCATCGATGGAAAAATTGTTTTTTTTTCATGTCAGTCTTTTTAATTGGGAACTTCATGATAATTTCATTAACACTCACACTTAGTTGATAAATTCTATGATTTTTTAAACAAATTTAATAAATATATGCATTATTTTAGTATTTGTCGACGAAAAAGTTGTTTTTTTCAATCTCAGTTCTTTCAATTTAAGTTTATCAGAAAGTTTTTCATGAAGTTTCTAATTAAAAGGACTGATATCCAAAAAGTGAAATTTTACGTCAAAAGATGCCCCAATAATGCATTTGTTTAAAAAAATCATAAAATTGATCCAAGAATTATGAATGTTTCTGAAATTGTCATGAAGTCCCCAACTGAACGGACTGGCATAGAAAAACACAAATTTTTCTGCTGACAAATGCCAGAAAAATGCATTTGTTTATTAATTTTGTTCAAAAAATGCATAGGATTAATCAAAAAATTATGAATTTTGGTAAAATTATAATGAAGTTCCTAATTAAAAAAACTGACATAGAAAAAAACGAATTTTTCTGTGGAAAAATTCCTGATTAATGCCTCTGTTTGCTAAATTTGTTTATAATATTAGCAACAATATTCTCAAGAAGAAATTTCTTCATTATCATCTTGTTTTCATCAAAATTTCTTGCAATTTAACTTAAAAAAACGTAAAATTATGGAAAAACGTAGAAAACATTCTTTCAACAAATAATTTGTTTAAAACAAAATTTTTTGTTTATTATATAATATTGAAACATTTTCAATTAATGTTACTCTATTAAACTTGGACGATTTCAACAATTTGCCCGTTATTGACGAACACCGGGAACGTCAAATAGAAATATGTAAAATTAGCAGATTTTTTAAGAACTGATAATTAGTGTGATTATCTTTTCCATTAAGTGAGTGTGGCAAAATTGATAGAATTCTTAACATTCGCTGTGGTTTTGTCATTAGACAAATTCGATTACCAGCGCAAACCAATTTAATTAGAATTATCGACGCAATTCGCGCGACGGAATTGGAACTAATATTCGCGAACAACTTGGGTACCCACGTATGTATATGTGATTGTACACAATGTGCACGATATTGAGCTCAACCCACAGACGGATAGGTGATCTATATATATATATATATAGATAGATAGATAGATAGATAGATAGATAGATAGATATATACATATATTGAAAATTACATATATGCACACCTGCACGTTTAGTATACTATAGTGATAGTAATTCTGTAATATTGTGGCCAAGTAATGATGTCCGGTAGCCGCATCCCGATAACCACAAGGGTATGATGTCCTACCATGTTAATTCGCAGGGCACCTCAAACCACGAATTGAATCTATAACATTTATTAATTAAGAGAAACAGATGCAAAAAAAACGAAATGCATCGTAAATTCTTGGTTCGATCAAACGTACTAAGAAAACTCTAAGAAAATACAAAATGTTTATGGTTAATATATTTAAAACTTCCTTAATTAGTTCAAAATTGATAAATTTGAAATCAGATAGGTTAAAAATTTAATTATTTTGTAACATAAGATTTTCAGATTAAATAAGTTCCAATCAGACGAATACCAAGGGTATGAAAGTTATTCAAACAGTCGGCAAATAAATTATGTAACCAAATCAAGAATACCAATTGTGCAACGTTTTGCTATGATTTCCTAGCTCAATTTGATACTTGGGAAATTTTTGTGGGAACAATTCGAAATTTTAGAAATGAAAATACACTCCCCTCTTATAGCCTCTTTGCAACAACAAGGGATTTCTTGAAACTTGTAAAGTTAGGGGTCCAGTGAAAATTGAGAAGTTTCGTATGTTGCTTTAAAGTCACTACGGCACCTTTGAATTTGATTTTATTACATCCATGCAAATTTTTTTAGCTTCCACATAGTCACTTTTATAGAAAATTCAAAATATGTAGCAACCTAGCAAGTGGATATTTTCGTATATGTTTGCATCAAATTCACTGCGGTACCTTTAAAATTTATTTCATTATATCCATACCAATTTTTCTAGCTTCTGCACAGTTACTTTCATGTCAGCTTTAAGATTTAAAGCCACCTAGGAACTACATGGAATTTCGTTAGTAAATTTTATAGTTGGGTGTCGGGTACAACATTTTTATTTTCCTGCTTGACTTAAATTCACTACGGCAGTTACAAAATTGATTTTATTACATCCATAAAATGTCTATATCAGCCTCAAACTTCTAGCCTTCTAGGAACAACAGAGAATTTGTTAGAAAATGTTAAAGTTGGGTCGTGTGAAAATTTGAAAGTTTCCTATGGCCTATGTCCTCGACCAAGAAGATTAATTTTCTACCAAAAAAGAATAATTTTTGAGAAAATACATGAATCTTCCATCAACAGTTATTATGTTAATGGAATTTTCAACCCAATAGTTGCTTTTTCAACCAGAAAGGTTGATTTTATACCGGAAAAAAATATAGATTTTCAACTAAATGAATGAATTTTCAACTGAAAAATATAAATTTTTAACAAAGTATGCAATAGTTTAATTTTTAGTTAGAGAAATAAGTTTTTAAGCGAATAAAATTAATTTTCAACTGAAAAACTGAATTTTTTACCCAAAAGATTGAATTTGTATGAAAAATAATCTCGATAAGAAATTGAGTTGAATTTTCAGTTTAAAAAATCAATTTTTAATAAGAAAAAACTATTTTTCAATCAAAGAAAATCAATAAAATAGAATGAATTTCAACTAAAAAGGTTAATTTTCTACAAAGAAAAAGACAAACTTTCAACAAAATACATCAATCTTTAACTGCAAAAGCTAAATTTTCAACAAAAAATATATTAGTTAAATTTTAAGATAGAGAAATAAGTTTTTAAGCAAATAACTTTAATTTTCGTAGAAGCATTTAAATTTTCAAGGAAACAAATAAATTCTCTACCAAAACGATTAAATGTCTATAGAAAAGTTTCAAAACAAAATTGAGTTGACTTTTTAGTTAAAGAAAATAATTTTTAAAAAACTAAAGTTGCACCAAAAGAAACCAAAAGAAAGTAAGTTAGTGGAAGAAGTTGTCATTCATATGAGCGCATAGCACGCATAATGTTCTATTATTTTTAAAAAGTAGACCATGCAAAAGTTTAAAGTATTTAAAATTAAATAATTTAAAGTTTCAAGGTTGGAAAATTTCAAATAAAAAATTATCCAATGTTTTTATTTACTTCCTACAAATTTATAAGCCCACTAATTAATCAAATGTCACAATAATAAATTTCGATTAGACGGGAACCAAATATTTTTTTGCGCGGCCCTGACGTACTTGTACTTTAAATTTACAGCCGAGATTTTTTTCCCAATATTCTAAGTATTAGGTTAGCCGTGACGTTTAGTTGTTAGCGATAGAACGCGTTAAACGTAGCTCAGGTAGTTCGAAACCCGTCACAGCGTTTTCGATTTTTAATAGCGTTAATATCATTAAAAGCGTGCGACTATATCATATGTAATGTATCGTAATTTAATGTAATTGTTTAAGTTAAATTGTGTATATGTACCAACAATACACTTATGAATTGTATGATATGTGTGAGCATCTGTTTGTTAGTAGTGGATGACCTTCCACAGTATCTGTTTGTAGCAAAGAATGTTTTTTTTTTGCTGGCGCACGAAGTTTTACATGAATGGGATGTAGAATTCACATATTTAGGGAGGTAGACTTTGTTTTATATGATTGAAACTGTATTTCATTTTACAAGATAAATGTGAAATTTTAATATAATGCCGTAATGTCCTCCGTTTACCGAACTAAGTTATGCAAAATTTAACACACAAATTTTCTCCGTGTGCGATTTATCAAATTTTACTAGCGTTCATTAACGCAACCGCGATTCAAAGTTTTTAGTATATTTTTTGTAACGATCAACCACAAGCTCTCTTTCCTTTTACTATCCTATATACCTCATTTTTTATTTTTTATTTAACAACATCGTAATTTTTATAGCACTAGACGAGAGTAGTAATATCTTTTTTTAAATTTTTAATTAAACTTCTTCTGGTGAAGTTTTAATTTCGTTATGGATCTAAATACCCTAAAAGACTTTCAATTTAATGATTGTATTCTTTTTTCCACCTTATGAAATTATAATGAAGCTTGCCCAGACTTTCAACGTTTACAGTTTTTATATTGTTGCATTAGACAGGCGAAGCTTCAAAAGACAGCGGATGCGAGGAAAGTTTTTAATCGCGGTTTAACGCAAGCCCATTTCACCAGCAAGATTATTCGCTTTTATGATTCGCACGTAGATGCACGGCCGCATATTACGCGACTCGATTATGGGCAGAAAACTTGTAAACTTTTTGGTGCACGTGCGAAAATGCCGGATAATGCGCTCGTGACCGATATTATTTTGCGCTCAGCCAAGTCACAGGTGCAGGACTATAATGTGTGCGGCGCGCGTGATAAAAATATTTATATCATGCAAGCAATGGTCACAAAATAAGGTCTAGATAAGCGATTTTAACTTTTTCATCTCATAATACTGCCTTAATTTTGAAAAGAAGCACTATCTGAATTTTTCATTAAAAATTAGTCAAAGTAGGCTCCTTCCGCCTACAAAAAATTGTTTCGTACCCTTTGTAAGATGTAAATAAATCGTACAAACTTCCTACTCCCCTACTTCCTTTCCCTTCCCCACCTCCTTCTTAGTCTACTTCCTACCCTCCTCACTTCCCCTTATATTTCCCCTCACTTCTCCTAGTTCCGCTTTCCTTATTTAAGCTACTCACCCTTCTCTCTTTTCCCACCCCTTCTACTACTTCCCCTCTCATCATTTCCTCTCTTGTCCCCTATTTCCCTTGCTTTAAAAGACACCTCACTTCTTCTACTTGCCCTCTCCTCATTTTTCCTACTGACTTCCCATCATTACCCCTCACGTCCCCTAGTTCCGCTCTCCTTACTTCACCTATTTCCCATCCCCTAAAATTTCTACTACTTTTCGTACCTCATTTACCCTTCCCTCTTTTCCTACCACTTCTCACACTTCCCCTACCCTCATTTCCTCTCACATCACATACTTCCCCTCCCTTCTTTTCACCTTACTTCCCCTGTTTCTCCTCCCCTCATTTTCCCTACATACCTCCCTTTTGTCCCCTCACTTTCGCCTTACTTCCCATACTTCTCCTCCCCTCATTTTACCTTAATACCTCCCTTAATTTCCCCTCACTTTCACTATTGAAAAAACGAATTTAGCTGTACAAAAGGTATACAGAAATTCTAATTAAATTAGGGGGTAATTAGACCCTCATTAACCTATCTACTCGCTGAATTAGAATTAGTTTTGTAGAAAATTCTCCTTTTTAGCAATATAAAATTATAAATAAGAAAAAAAAATTTGAAGTTAGGATTATTTGATAAAGCGCAAAAAAATTGTTTGCATTCGGCCAATGTATATTCAACAAAAAATATTGCAAATTATTGGCATAAAATATCTTAAATTTAATCTGGAGAAAAATGGAATTATGTTGATAGTTATGAAAAGTTCTTTTTTCGTCATATCAAAATCAGGACAAGGTCAGGATTTTTGTATTTTTTTAGCGTTCTCGCACCTTGCAGAAAATGGAAAAATCTTTTTTTTATATAATAACAGAATAATGGTAGTTTTATTTCATTCCATTTGAAGAAATTTAAGACAAAGCATTTTTAATTCAATTCCAAATATTGTGCAATTGACCAAATAAAAAAACATGTAACATGCATTTTGAGAAATTTAAAAGGATGAAAAAGAATACATAGAATGTAATAATTGAAAGAAAATTCAAAGAAATGAAGCATTTAAAATTACTTATTTTAAACCAATAAAAATTTGAAATTTAACTATTTCACTATATAATAAATTTAAATTAAAATCCTCTACAATTACAAAATCTGAAAAACGCATTAGAAACTGAATATTTTTTAGGTTGATTTCCAATTTTCCAAGGTTTCCCCCGCGCTGCGCTGAATTGCTAGTAAGATATGAATGTAAAAAATAATTCAAGCAGGGAACGGTATACGTTTTTAAGCCCACTTTTTGAAGAAATTGAGTTTCCCTGAAAAGCATAAATTCTCGCTTTTTTTACTCCTACTTAGGTGAAAAATGTATGTGGTTTAATCTTGAACTCCAAAATTTAGCATCCAGAGTAATAAAAATATGTTTAAATTGCATAGAATTCAATCTAAAGGAATAAATTATTCTAAAATATTCAATTTTTTAACAACTTGACGGTCAAAAATTGAAAACATGTTGAGCTAATACTACCATTGTTCCTTTTTTGGTTAAATAGTGTTAATTGTTCATAAAATAAATCAAAATATATGTATCAGATGATTTTCCTAACAATTTATGCATGTACTATTTTTATTTATAATACCAGAAAAAGCTAAACAGCGCTAAATCCATCGCCATTTCTATTAGATTATTACGCATGTACAAGTAGTGCCTTCTACACAAAAAAAGTTTCATTTTGAACAAAGAAGCAGCATCAAAATTTACTGAAACAAAAATGACTCATAATCGGTTCATATTGAGCAATACGAGTATTGGAATTAATTCAATTATTTTCAGTTGTTACCTTGATCAAGAGAGCGAATATAACTGCACTTTAAAATAAGTTTGTAAGAAAATAACCTGAAACAAAATTGAATCCTTTCTTTTTTCTGTGTATTTTTTGGCGGAATGGTTATTAAACTGATCCATCCACCTAAACACAAAAAATTAATCAATTGAAAATTGTTCCTCTAGAAAGGTTTTTTACTTCTCCTGTAAAAGTAGGTTGACTGGACTTAGCACCATTTAGCTGTCCCCACTGCAATTCTTATGCGAAACCAAGCCATGCAACCCTTAGGCACAGGCTTTACCCTCCATGGGTGACGGACAACTTTGCACGTAGCAACTTTGTACGTGCCCAACTGTGCACGTCGATGGCCGGACGGACAACTGTGCACGTCCATCTGTGCACGTCCAAGACCACAGGAGCCCATCTGTGCACGTCGAAATTTCGACGTGTACAGTTGTCCAAGTACCATCTGTGCACGTGCACAGTTGTCCAAGTGACAACTGTGCACGTCTAGATTTTGATGTGCACAGTTGTCCAAGTACCATCTGTGCACGTGCATAGTTGTCCAAGTGATAACTGAGCACAGATGGGCTCCTGTGAACTTATACGTGCACAGATGTCCCTTGCCCAACTGTGCACGTCCACAGATGTCCCTTGTCCAACTGTGCACGTCTACAGATGGAACTTGCCTAACTGTGCACGTGCACGGATGTCCCTTGTCTAACTTTGCACGTGCACAGATGTCCCTTGCCCAAATGTGCACGTGCACAGATGTCGCTTGCCCAACTGTGCACGTGCACAGCTGTCACCTGACCAACTGTGCACGTTTATGTCCTTACACAAGGGTTTATACGGGGGTGGTCCTAAATATCTACGTATAATAAATTTTTAGCAGTTAACATTATTCAATCCTGGTGGAGTGGAGCGTACTAACTTTTTTGAAGTTTAATTAAAAACATTTTGAAGATTATTTTGATGAAAATATTTATACCAAATTATTATATTATATGCGAATTCAAGGAATTCAGAAAATCCAAAAAATTGAACGAATTCAAGAAATTCAGAGAATTCAAGGAATTTAGAGAATTCAAGAAATTTAGAGAATTGAAGGAATTCAAGGAATTCATAGATGTTAAGAAATTTTGAGAATTAAGGGTATTAGGAGAATTTAAGGAATTCAGAGAATGTCAGCCATTTCCAGAATTCTATGAATACAAATAATATAAAATCCTGAGAATTTACAAAATGGTTTTAATTCCTGAAATTCTCATGATAATTTGAATTAGCTGAATTGCTTGAATTTCCTGAATTTGCTAAATTCCTTGAATTTGCTGAGTTTCTCTAATTCACAGAATGCCTTGTATTCGCTGAATGCCTCAAACTCTCTGAATCCCTTGAATTCTCTGAATTCCTTAAATTCTATGAATTGCTTCACTTCTCTGAATT
>CAKNWT010258877.1:488-18550 GCA_932066315.1 Andricus coriarius
CATTTTCCGGGTTTTTCCGGGTTAAAAAAACCACGCTAGGTAGAAAGTATTTTGTATAAATATGTGAAAAACGGAGTCAAGATCCCCTATTCTTCTGCAAATTGCAAATCTACATACAACCATCCATCCCTCTTCCTCTCACTGTTCCTCTTCCCTCTTCCCTCTTTCCTTCTTTCCATATTTCCCTCTCACTCTATCCTCTCTTCCTTTTTCCTCAATTCCCTCTCTCTTTTTCTTCCACCATCCATAATTTCCCCTCTCATCCCTCATGGATCAACAAGCATCCCTTCTTCCTCCGATCATGAGAGTACTAACGGCAAGGCATGGACATAGGAATATGCAGCAAGGGCAACCAACCAAAGTGTGGGTGGGGATTAACTGACAGTTCAGATAAAAGAAAGCTTCGTAGTGGGGGTGTTAGAGTGGGGGTAGAGGAGGGACGCATCTCCAAGAGGCGGGGTTCCTCAACTGACATCCCAGAGAAGACAGGGTCATTCCTTCAAACAAGTCTCACCCCTGACACTTCGCGTCGTGTAGTTCAACCTAGCACTTCTCTAGCTAAAGTTGACATCTCCTCGATACTTCGATTTCAACCACCTTGTGCATTTCGTCTTTTTACAAACATTATTATTATTCACCTCGATTTTTTGCGAATAACTGAAGAAATCTGCAAATATGATGCAGGCCCAATCCGCGAACCTGCAGTGCAATGTACCGAGTGTGTATGTAATGGTTAACGACAGTTCGGGAATTCCACATAGTGGCGGAAGTTCTGCGAGCAATTCGCCAAACCACTACGAGAGATTTTCACCTCCAACTCACCTGATGGATCTCAGCAACCCTCAGGATCAAAGAAACCTCTCGAATCTGCACCATCATCATCACCATCACAATCCACACTATCAACCCCCATCTTCTTACCTCGTCTACGAGAACATGGAAAACAAACGCTTGTACCAGAATCAAAATGAAAAATTGGTTTTCGACAAAGTTGACTATGAGCGACGGCTTCACGATAATTCCCCAGGAATTCTCTCTAATCACAGTAGGGATCATGAAAATAGTTTGTACTTATCTCCGTCGCCTCAGATGTACTCATCCGGAGAGGAAATGAACTCACAAATTCATGAACAGACCTACATGAACAATATCGTTGAGTTCAAGCCGGAAGTTATTGACTTCAAAGAAGAGCCAAACTATAAAGATGGAGTGGCGGATTTTAAAGAGAATATTAGGATTATGAGGTCGGAGCAGTCTTCGGCAAAGAATTTCGAGACGGGGAGGATTTCATTCGGCAAAAGGAAGAGGAAATACAGCGTGGATAACGATTCCGATGATGATACAGCATCATCTTCTTCATCAAGGTTCAAGATGCGACGGAAGAGTGGCGCTAGTCATGAGGAGATTCAGAATCAGAGGGTTATTGCTAATGTGAGGGAAAGACAAAGGACGCAAAGCTTAAACGAGGCGTTCACTACCCTCAGGAAGAAAATTCCGACCATGCCGAGTGATAAGCTGAGCAAGATCCAAACACTGAGGCTAGCATCGAGGTACATCGACTTCCTGGTCCAGGTTCTGCAGTGTCCGCTTGACAATTTGGAAGGCTTAGACGATGGTGAGTTATATCTTTATTTGCATATCTTTCTTCTTGTTTTTTGATTTGAAGCTTATATATATATCTCTCTCAAACTGAAAGCTTCAAGTTGAAATTTTTCCACCTGTACAATTTACATTGGCACTTTTTAGTTGAAAGATTTTGTATTCCAAGTATTATTTTTCACTCAAACATATCAGAAATTGATTGAGAATGTTTGTATCCCTTACAAATTTAGAGAGTATAAATTGTAGTACAAAGTGAAAGATTTATATTTCTAATTACTTACGGTAACAATTGATAGAATTTTAAACTGTTGAACCTAAGATTCTTCAGGCCAAAAGGTTCAAAAAATGAGGCCTGTGGAAACTTTTCTTTGATTTTAAGAGTTGAAATATTATGTCATGTCTTATGAAAGAAAATGCGTTATTTTTTATGATAAAATTTAAAACTTACGAAAAATAATTATTTTAATAATATTGGTTTAAATTGGATTTTTTTTACTGTCAATTCCTACCAATTACAAAAAGCTTTAATTTTAATCAATGATGGCTTATTTCTTGAAGGAAAACATTTCCTAATATTCCAACATTTCCAATTTTAAAAATAAGTAAATAATCTTTAAGTATAGTTATTTGTTTAAAAACGGTTTTCTTTATAAAAAATCCATAGAAAAAATTATCATAAAATTGGAAACCGTAATGTAACCATTAAATGACACTGGGGGTCCAAAAGACCCCAGACCTTTTTCAACGTTCCATGAAAACTCGATTTGTTCGCCATTAACAAATTAAAATCCTGCAACTATGAGGCATTATTACAATAAAGAAAGGTTTGAAATATATGGGAAAAAAATTTCAGATCGAAATGTTAATAACTTTCAGAATTATTGCATATTTTCCGATCTGGGGTCCAACGGCCCCCATGTGTCATCTACGTGATTATTTGGAGGTGTGTCATTTAAGGGTTAATATTTCTGAGCTTAAAATAGTTGTTTGTTCCAAATGATTCTGAAATACTGAACAATTCTTTGAAATACCTATTAATTTAAGAATTATGGACGCAAAAAATATTTAATTCTAAATAATTCAAAAAAATACTCTCAAATTATTTATAATACCTTCACAAATTTCCTAAAATATTTTGCAGCTCACAACTATTAAAATAATTTATTCCAAATTTCTCTAAAACACTCGATAACTTTTTCATATAGGATAATTAGCACCAATTCTTGCCCCCCCCCCCCCCCCCAACACACAATTGTTGGCACCCTTCCCTAATTTGTTAGATAATGCATTTTCGTAAGCATGTTAATTTATTTTTACATGGAATGCATATATTTAATATACAATTCAATCATATTGCAATTGAAAATGCAATATTATATTATTTATTGTATCGTTTAAGAGAGAAAATATCACTTTTTATGAAGAAACGTAGAGCATACAAAGATTATTTATTTCAAAAATTGTATTGCTTCTTATACCAAATTATTAAAAGAAGTACGATTTTAATGTACGACAACTTATTATTTCGAGAAAGAGATTCTCTACACCTCAACATAATCCAGTTTTTGAAAATAATTTTTTAGCGCAGAAATCGAGATGCAATAATTTTTTGTATATAAACAAATAACTGATAGTACCTAATGTATTTATTTTCAAAAATTAGATGAGGTCAAGTTGTAGAAAAACTTTTTCAGGAGAAAATAAGTTATCATTCTATAAATTCCCATAATTTTTAAAAATGTGATGGGACATAAAAAGAAAAAAAGTTCAGTAGAAAATAAAATTGTTATTCAAATAATGTTTATGTTTAAAGTTTTTTAATGAAAAATGTTTTCTCTTCTAAACGATAATAGTACAATTCTTAACACTGTAATTAAATATTTTTCCTGATACCTATTTTTCCGTGGCAATAATAACTTCAGTGATTTTGTATTATAAATTAAAACTAAATTTAAGGTCTTCTTTAAAACTACTAGGCATACACATTTCCGAAAGTGTAAATGTAATATTATCTTCGCTTTATATTTTCACTTTTATCAATGTTTGTAATTTTCTGATACCTTTTTATATTTTCAAATGTTTTATTGTAGAATTTAGAAATGTTTATGCTAGAGTATTATGAGTGAATTCTTTTCAAAAAATCAGGCTCCCTGTTATCACATAAATTCTTGATTCGCATTTTATTTTAATAACATTTTGACAAAATATTTCTCTTGGGTTCTTCCGTCGACTCCTCCGTAAAAATAACTACTTACATACAATTTTCTAACACCGTGAGAGAGTTTGAGTGTTGTTCAGTTGCAAACAGTAGCTTTTTGAAGATGTGCTCGAGGATATTAAAAACACAGCCTGTATACAGTACTGGATTTTATGTTTATAGTGTAACGTAATTAAAAAGACCCCCGAAGTAGATTCTCGTAATTTAGAAGCCAGGACCCGACGATTGAACAGGCCCATAACCGCTTTACTCTTATCTGCACTTCACGAGTGCTTTGCTCTGCACCCGCGCCTAAATCCACTTTTTTTCAACCCAAGACTTCACTCTGTCTACTTTTTTTCACTCCTGCTTCGGCCTCTACCTCTTCAAATTCAAGCAAAAGTTAAACTTTCGGGAATCTTTAAATAAAACACTCTATAAATTCCATAAAGGCTATTTTTAATCTTTATCCTCATATATTAAGGCTATTTTTAATCTTTATCCTCATATATTAACAAGTGTTTCATTTTTATTAAGGCAGTCAATTATGGATTTGTAAAGCTATTTTTGGGTCCAGAAAGTACAAATCATTTTTTCCATGTTGCCTTCAATTCTCGAGTCAATTTTTTTAGCTCTAAAAAATTATTTAATTTGAATAGTTCTTGCGACAGAAATTATTTTTATTTTACAAATCGAGGGCAAACTAGTTCATACCTTGGTGACCGAAAAACTTTATTTTCAAAGTTGCCTAAAATAGTTACATTTTCAAGTAAATTTGAACAAATTTGCGTTTTCAATCTAATGGTCGAATTTTCAACAAAAAGATGAATCAAAACAAATCAATTCTCAAAAAAATAGTTCATCTTTCAACCAAAGAGATGGCTTTTCAACTAAAATTGTAAATTTTTAACAACCGAACGTTGGCATTTTTATTCAAAAATATTAAATTTCTATTAAAGCAGATTAATTTTTAAACCAAATAAACGAATTTGTATAAAATAGTTGAATTTTCAACAAAAAGTTAATTTTCTACCATGTAGTTTTATCTTCAACCCAAAAAGTCGAATTTTTAACAAAACATTGAATTTTCAACCAAATTAAATTTGTAGCTAAAAATATAATTGCCAGAAGGAAGCAACTGAAAAAAAAGAAATAGAAATACAAATTAGTTATTGTCCTTCACAGTTATTTAAAGTGTCTCTCATAGAAATGCCTTGACTTTGCAAGATTATTTACAAAAACCCTGATTTTTTTCCTGACTTTCCCTGACCAATAAAATTCCCTGACTTTTCCCTGATTTCCAGGTTTTTTCTTGCCCTATGGCCACCCTATTAACTTTTAATTCTATGAGAAAGAATTATTCTGTTTCTAGGCCTAAGAATAGTTTCCAAATGTTTTTTTAACTTTTCCTTTAAATTTTTCTAACAATTTTCTTTCTGTATGTATTGAAATTGAATGCACCTCCCATGTAACGAGTCGTCATAAATTTATGCCAGGGCTGCCGTCTCGTTAAATAATCCCCAGTATCTCAGTCAAGAGTTGACATGGTACAAGCAAGCGAGCACAAAATAATGACACGATTATCGTAATTTCACTTGAATGATGATAATATCGAAAGTGCGAAGTACCCGAAGACGGCTCTTATTGGCACAGTTAATTTTTTATATTCAAGTCGAATCTCGTTAACAGAAATAACCTCAGTCTTTTTCCTTTTACATTTTTTCCTTAAATAAAAGCCAATTATGATTTTCAAATTATTCAACCTTCCAACGAGTTAAATTAAATATTTAAACTTTACAACGGTTTAAAAATACACTGAACATTAAAAATTATGTTTTAAAGATCATACTGAAATTGGTTCCTTTTAGTAAAAAAGCATACCGCTATATTTTTCAGATCTAAAACGTGCATTTTTACGGAACGACGTGCTCCCGAACAAACTATAAAAAACACAACAAACACAATTTATGGACCCAAATCAAATTTAAGGGTAAGATTTCAATTTTCTAAATATCTAAACAAAATCGTTACGGGCATATTAACTTTAATAACCGAAAAAGACGAGTTTGCTTTTTTGCTAAAAGGAAACAATTCAATGACTCAAATACAAGAATCACTGTACAGAATGACCCAACTGAAACAACTGTTTAACAACATTTAGTAATAAAAATGTACTTTTTGTTTTTTAAGGAGACGCCAATCAAAGAAAAGCTGTACACTTAGCTGCAAGGGAAATAGCATCAGCTTCCTGCAACTTCATGGCCCACGAAAAACTTTCCTACGCCTTCAGTGTATGGAGAATGCAAGGCGACTGGAATGCTACGTTATAGAAATCCCCAACAAATCTGCATCACAAAACAGGTAATCTGTGCGTGATGAATCCAGGATCCAGTGATTTTTTTAGGAACATTTTGGGTTCGCAGGTTCGAAAACCATTGAATGTCTCCAACCTAAATATTGTATTTTGTAAATAATTTAATAGATTTATGTTAAGTATTGCTTTTTTTTTGTAAATAACGATATTTAGAACCATCTTCTACTTTCCTTGATCTGAAAGTATGAAAATGGTGCTTCTCTTTAATAATAAATTAAACTGCGGATCAATTACTATTCACTAAAGCACGATTTTAGTAGTAACGTGATTAAAAATCTGCGATCATATAGGATAGTATTTCTCGCTCGTTCTATGTTGATATATTTTTTTAAATAAAAAAATAGGAAGTTAATCGTTTCTTATTATTCAATTATTTAGTTAGAAAAACTTACAATTATTTTTCTAATGAGTGCCTTAAACACTAAAATTGAAATGTATTATAAATTGGAATAAGGTCCCTTTTTTCTTTCTTTGCTGGGTTAATAATTTTCAATTTTTAGATTGCAGAAATGGCCCAGTCAGTCTTAGGGTTCAGAATATTGCTGGTTCATAAAGCGCGTGCCCCGGGGAATCCCGGTAGGCCGAAGGCCAATAGAAGCAGGGGTAACAATGGCAGTAATGAATGGCCGATTACTGCCGGTATTCCCCTACAGGTATCCAAATTCTCAAGTGAAAAGCTCAGCCAACAACCTCTCGAGAGGAAAATAGACCTCTTAAAGTTAAATTTACGATTTGTGATTATATATCAGGCGTTAAGGTAGGACCAACAAAATTTGGTTTCCGCCTACAATGCAGCTTTTGACCATTTATTGCCCAGGCCCTACGAGCTGATTTCAGGATTAGGAATTAAATCCCGGGCCCTAACCTGGGTTTTTCCCAGCGGGAAAACCCGGGACCTAAATTTCTACCTATATAAAAGATATTAGTCTGATTTTATTTCTTTCAATTTCATTCAAATCATTAAATTTATCATTGTAGTCTTATAAATCATTATCTTGGAATTTATAAAGAAAAGTTAGAATATAGAAGGAATTGAAAGAAAGTGTTTCAATTCAGATTTCACATTTGAAAGGCAGCATTGTATTGAATATTCTAAAAATAAGTTAATGCACTTGAGTTTAAATTAACAGTTTTTAATTTGAAAGCTGTTAAAACAAATTCACTGGCTTGAGAAAATTTGGAAGTTTTTTTAAAAACAAAATCTTCAAAAATGTATATAAAATTGAAGGCTTTCAAAATTGAGTAGGTAAGGTTGAAGGTTTGAAAAATGTAACTATTTAAAAATAATCAATATTTGCATATGGACAACTTCAAAAAAGAACAATTCCAGATAAAATCAGTAATCTCATAAAGTAATAAAAATTTCCATCTTTAGCTGAAAAAAAGCATTATGATATTAAAAAGTTGAAATTAATCAATATTTATTACATTTTTATTACATTTTTCGGAGTTGCATGTAATCCGATGTTAGAAAACTTGAGTTCAGAACGAATCTAAAATGTAAATTTGTTTCGCTTGAATTTAATTTAACTTGGCAGGTTTGCAATTTAACAAGGAAGAAATACATATTTTCAATTTGAATCCGTTAATTTGAAGACAATAGATTGAGAGGTCTGTAAATTAAAAATACTTACAATTTGAAAGCGTTCAAAATTGAGTATGTATAAATTGAAATATTCAAAAATGGTTCAATTTTAAATGTTTATCGTTCAAAATTGTACCTATACAATATAAAAAAGCAGTAGTAGCTGTGAGATTGAAAAATCATGAAATTGAACAACTTTGAAACAAAGAGAATTAATAAATTAACCATTATGAACGAATTTTTCAAAATTGAAAAAGCTTTAATTCAAGCTGTAAACAATGTAAATATCTGAAAATAAGGAGTATTTTAATGTTCCTAGTTTTTCTGGAATCAGGCTCTGAACCTGATATCTTGAATATAAAAGTTTGTTTGATAACCTGGAAAAGGTCTGAAATTTAAAACTCGAAACTCTGTAACAATTACTACCCTGCCTTTTCTTATTTTGGAATTATTATGTATTATAAAAACTGCTTTTCAAAGATATGTTTATACACACGCATATACGTTCACACATATGCAGTAACCGGGCGAAGGCGAGCGTGTGAATATTTCGGATGGAGTTAGTTATTTTAATCCAGCCAAAGCAAACTCTACCCGTGTTTTACTCGCTTAACGAAGACACGCTGCGTTAAAGTCCCGGACTGTCTTTATTGCGGTAGTGAATCTTCGGGAAAAAACACCGATCTCCTCCCCATGGCGGCCTCTTTTTTTCTATTTCGAATGTGCCGCCACACGCTCCCGATCTTTCTCCGCTAAAGTCGCGCCAAATTCAAATCATGCGCAAAAAAAAAGACGATCCTAACTTTTAAAATGATTTCTTTACCTTGGCATCCGAAACTCAAACCCAAACTTGAAAGAGAATAATATATCAAATTAATTGCATCAGTGTGTCATTAATGTGAGGTTAAAATAATTCCCATGTCTCGTAAAAGACAATATTTAAAATTTTATTTTAGTGAAAAATAGACCTGGAAGTTCTATGAAAGTTTTAAAACCGCGGGAGCCTAAAAAAACAAATTCAATACTTTTATTGACACGAGATATCTTAAATATTTTCTTTTTTTGTTTTGTTTTTGAGGAACGATCGCTTTGTCAATTTTTCTGAAAATGACTCCGAACACTTGTGACAATATTGCCCTCGGGAATCATAAACAGAAACCTGCTCATCGTATTCTCACGCTCATGAGTTCTAATTTTGACAGGGAAACGACCCGTTTTTGAGATGAGAAATATGTCTTTAACTTAAAAAAAATGTTAGTCTTTACTTCATAAAAAGTGAACTTTTTATATTCAACAAATGTTTTCATTGATGATAGATACTTTCCTAAAACATTTTACTTTACCAAATACAAGGGGCCACATAAAGAGACTAAATTAAAATTCGAATACCTCTCATTTATTTAAAAATTGAAAATCTTGGAAATTAGAAAATGAAAAAGTTGTTCAAGGAAAGCGGGTCTTTTAATTGACTAATCAAGTTTTGAACACCCGTTACAAAGAGAATGCTGCGTGTGGCAGTCACAGCAAAAGAAAAATGTCAAAATGACCGTGACAGCTGCATCACTTCGTGGGGGCCTAGACAAGGGATCGTTAAAAGAAACCAAGGCCAATACAGTCTGAGGATTCACCACTCCTCTAATTATGAATTCCAATATTTTAAACATTAATTAACAAATACAAAACTAAAACAATTTTATTTATATATTAAGTTCCAATCATGTTTTTAAAACAGAATAATTGAACACTGAACGAGCGAGAATATTTTTTAATTAAGTATAAATTAGATAGACAAAATTATGTTTAGAATAACGGTCCAATTTATGAATTTTCAAAGCAGAAAATATCTTTTTGAATATTTGAAAAGAACAAAATCATGCAAATTATTTAAAGCTCGTGTGCCTTTTCATTGGCCTCGGCCATACAGCAAATCTACCAAAGACGATTTTTGTATGTAAAATGTAGATTTATACCTAAAACTCCGGTTTATCGACGAAACATTTGTATATTGTATAACTCATATTTTTAAACAATTTAATGTATATGTATTGTAATATCCGATATGTATATTTTTGATAAAATAGTATTGTATATTTGACATTAAGAATTTTTCATTTTAAGTTCGTACTTAAAATAGCGATATTAAAATAAAGTCACGCGAATTCCGCCCCGGGTTTCACATCAATATCAAAATGTACGTGACTTTTTTGTACATAAAATTGATAAATTTAAGCAAAATGTTACTTTGTAATAAGCTTTAGGTTTATGTTACAAGTACTCCATTCCTTAATTTGTAATTGTACAGTATTTTTATATTTTCACTGAAATTGTTCTAATAAAAGATCCCCAAATTATAATTTCAATCTTTTTATTGCTTCTGCGAAATTTTCCTATATTTAGATGATAAGACTATATTTTTATTATAACATCAACTGCATTGTGCGTCTGTAATACAATTTTTGATTGCTTTTTTTACATACTTTTTTTATATTTTCTTTAGTTTCATAAATAATTGATGTATTTGGTAACTTCATATTACTTCATATTTCTATTACAAAATTTTTCAATGATGTTAATTTTAGAAACATAAGTTAATGTATTCGGTAGACGAACATTGTCATTTTAGTGCATATAACATGCTTGTTAATGACTGACATTACGAAAAGCATCGTTAACTCTTGGTACATCTGTTGACAGCATTTAATACCTATTTACAATTTAACGTGTTAGGTAAATGTTTGAACTCAACTGCAATACCTTGCTAGATAAAATATGAACCAAAAATAACTTCTTTCATTCTTTTACTTAATTTTTAGCACGAGTTTTGAAAATAGTAGTTCATATACATAATATGAAAAAGTAAACATTCACTCAACTTGTTTCCATTTATTGCCATTAATTATAAAGTTAGCAATGTAATAACAAAAATTTATCGTACTACAATTAACGAACATGATTTTTTTTTGTTTATACTTGAAAAATATATGTCAAATTGAAGGTTTAGATTTCTTTATTACAGTTTCTCAAGTAGTTTCAAGTTTATTTGTTTGATAACTTATTTGGTGTAAGATATTTTGTGTACAAAAGATATATATTTTTATATTTAAGATCAAGGTTTCAAGGTAATTTTTTTAGGCTTTCAATTAGAAGACGTGTAGTTTTTAAAGCGTCGATTAAAAATAATATATAATTTTCAATGTTTCAAAATTTTGTACATTTAAAAATGAAATTGAAGCTTAATAGAAAATGTTGACTTTTAAAAGTAGAACATGCAATCAATGATGCAAAATCGTTCAATTAAAAATATTTCTCTCCAATTTAAAATCTCCAAATTGAAGTGATACAGTTTGATAATTGCCATATAATCAGTATCGGGTTTCACTTTGATTAAACAGCGCATTTGACTGATTTTTCAGTCATAGATTTCCTGGTCAATCAGAGTGGGTATTTAAATGATTGATCAATGGCATCCGTTCCTGATTTGATTTAGTAGTAATCCACTTTCCACTGATTCAAATTTAGAGACGAGCTATTCACCAAAAAAGATTAAATATTTTTCAAAAAAATAAGAATCTTCTACTAAAATGATTAATCTTCAATCAAAACAATCACTTTTTAGCAAAGTAGTTCAATTTTTAAGCAAAAAAGATTAATTCTCAACGAGAAATGTAATGTCTGATATTTCAATCCAAAAATATTTGTATTTCAAATCAAAAACAGTTGAATTCATAAAAAAAGAAATTTTCAACTAATTATTCGAATCCTTAACCAACAAGATGCATTTTCAACATGAAAAAGTTTCCAAATCATCAACAAACATTTAAGATAATTTGTAGAGCTCCTAACATTTATTTTAAAAACATAATTTTCTCATATATACAAAAAAATGCATAAAAATTTACAAATATAAAGCGTTTAGGAAGACATTTTTCTCATAAAATCCTTAAAATTAAATAAGACATATTTCGACTTCTAATTGTTAATATGTTTAAATATTTAATTTTCAACAATTAAACTATTTACTCAAATACAGAGCCGGATTTAAATCGCAGTCCGCCTTAGGTCCCCCTAAAATTGGCCGCCTGGTTCAGCTCTTTCCAGCCCAAAAAATAACACCTAATTGTAAAATCCCCTTGTAGTTATCTATAGCTCCAAAAATCACAATTGTAATAGATTTAATGCTTTCATGATGATTCATTATGATAAATTAAAATTTTAAGTTTTAAAAATATAAAATTTAAAGCTTTTTAAATCACCAAAGCTTTATCAATCACCATTGTGTTTAACATCTCATCGTCCATCTCTCCACAGCCCCAAAAATCACCCCTAGTTTAAAAACCACTTGTCCAGCTCTTACCAGCCTCAAAAATCACCCCTATTGTCAAATCGCCCTCTCCAGCTCTCCTCAGCCCCAAAAATCACCCCTGTCCAGCTCTTGCCAACCCTAAAAATCACCCCTTATTGTAAAGTTCCCTTGTGCAGCTTCCTACAGCTTCAAAAATTACCCTTACGATTACCCACTAATTGTGTAAAAGCCCCCTTTTCCAGCTCTCCCCAACCTCAAAAATCGCCCCTAAGTGTAAAATCTCCTTGTCAGGTTTTCCCACATACGTGTTTTCTACAATGATAAAAAAATTCTAAGCCGCCGTGCCGCGCCTAAAAATTTTCCTTCCTATGCCATGGCTTTTTTGGCCTCTGGTCTAAATACAAGTTCTGTTTTAATAATATATTTGTATAATATATAAACTTTATAGATTAATTTAAATATTAAAAATGTAGTTTTTAATTTTAATCGAGTTTATAAAAACCAGATTTTTCATAGCCAAGCCAACGGCACAAAGTAATAAGGAATATTTAAATTTTGACTTTTTCTATGGTTAAGGGAACATTAATTTTTTTTAAATGATTGTAGTTGTAAAACTATCTTAAACAATTAAGTTTGATTACTTGGATTCTTTGTTATGTTTCCTGGACTGAACACATTTTACCTTTTTGCATTTGAAAGTGCTGGACATCTTTACTCCATTGATTATTATTATTATTGTTGAATATATTATTTAGATAACCTTACATTTCTCATATGCCTGTAGGTTTCAAAATTTTTCATTTTAATCGGTAAATAAACAAGGTCCGTTAAGCTGGCAGGACCACATTGCAAAAATGGACTGAAAACCTATAGGGAATTTAGGGCTCATTTAGGACTAATTTAATGCCCTATTGCCAAATTTAATGCTCTGCATTTAAACAAAAAAAACCGGTGGTCATGCTAGCTTAACGTTAAGCTAGAAGGACCACATATGGAAAAAAAAATACTTGGACAATATTTCTTTGCAGAATAATTTAGGGCTCACTTAATGCCCTATTGCCAAATTTAATGCTCCGCAATTTTTAGAGAAAACCTGTGGTCATGCTAGCTTAACATTAAGCTAGCAGGACCACACATAGAAAAAAACAACTTGGACAATATTTCTTTGCAGAATAATTTAGGGCTCACTTATTGGCCTATTGCCAAATTTAATGCTCTGCAATTTTTGGAAAAAACCTGTGTTCTTGCTAGTTTAACATTAGCTATCAGGACCACACATAGAAAAAAACAACTTATATAACATTTCTTTGCACAACAGTTTAGGGCTCATTTAATGCCCTATTGTCAAATTTGATGCTCCGCCTTTTTTTTCTAACTGTGGTCCTGCTAGCTTAACGTTAAGCTAGCAGGACCACAGGTTTTTCCTAAAAATTGCGAAGCATTAAATTTGGCAATAGAGCATTAAGTGAGCCCTAAATGAGCCCTAAATTATTCAGCAAAGAAAAAATTGTCCAAGTTGTTTTTTTCTGTGTGTGGTCCTGCTAACTAAACGTTAAGATAGCAGGACCATAGATTTTTTTTTTAAAGGCGGAGCATCAAATTTAACAATAGGGCATTAAATGAGCCCTAAATTATTCTGCAAAGAAATATTGTCTAAGTGGTTTTTTTCTATGTGTGGTCCTGATAGCTAACATTAAGCTAGCAAGAACACAGGTTTTTTCTAAAAATTGCGGAGCAATAAATTTGGTAATAGGGCAATAAGTGAGCCCTAAATTATTCTCCAAAGAAATATTGTCCAAGTTGTTTTTCTCTATGTGTGGTCCTGATAGCTAACGTTAAGCTAGCAAGAACACAGTTTTTTTCCAAAAATTGCGGAGCATTAAATTTGGCAGTAGGGCAATAAGTGAGCCCTAAATGAGCCCTAAATTATTCTGCAAAGAAATATTGTCCAAGTTGTTTTTTTCTATGTGTGGTCCTGCTAACTCAACGTTAAGCTAGCATGACCACAGGTTTTTTCTAAAAATTGCGAAGCATTAAATTTGGCAATAGGGCATTAAGTGAGCCCTAAATGAGCCCTAAATTATTCTGCAAAGAAATATTGTCTAAGTAATTTTTTCTATGTGTGGTCCTGCTAGCATGACCACCGGTTTTTTTGTTTAAATGCAGAGCATTAAATTTGGCAATAGGGCACTAAATTAGCCCTAAATGAGCCCTAAATTCCCTATAGGTTTTCAAACCATTTTTACAATGTGGTCCTGCCAGCTTAACGGACCTAATAAAACAGACAGTTTCATCCAATCATGAACACAGGTTCCTCGACGACAATAATTTCGACATTAATCGAAAATGGCACTATGGGCTTTTTAATATTTAGATATAGAAATTTTCACGATATCCCAAGGTGGTCAGATTTATAAGCTAATAAAAGGGTCGTAAATGCAATTTAAAGATATTCTCGATAAAATCTGGGTACCGAATTAGTATTCACGTTTTAGTGCATTTTAGCCTCGATTTTAGCGAGTGGGAGGTGCATCGAGGCAGGTCTCGCTTCGTACATCACTCATGGCAGATACATGGGGTAATAAAACTACCTTTTCAATATCTAAGTGCATTTTGCTTTTCTCATCTTTCTTAAAGACTTCCGACATTTTTGTCCAACATATCACGATAAAAATACTTTAGTAACACAAATTTCGCTAAGGAAATGTCAGTAATAAAAAATATATATATAGTAAACAATTATTAAAACAGCATTTTATGAAGGGAAGCGTGAAGTTTGAGGGTGCAATTGGATAAAAGATCACTTAGATTACAGAAATGTAGTACTTAATACGTAGAATCAAGTTTGTTTTTGACCGAAGAAAATTTTTCACATGAAAAAATGATTCTTTAATTTAAGTAATATTTTTTCTCAGTGTGTATAATTATGTCTGATTTCAAAATTTTGAATCTAATAATTTTAATGCCAAAAAATAAATTCAAATTCTAAGTTTTTTAAATTATATATACAATCTAAAAATGAAAAAATGTGCAATTCCAAAATAGAAACTTTTCTATTTCTAAGCCTTCAAGCCTAAAAACTTTTAGTGCCTACCATACAACACAACAGAGTTTATTCAGAATTAAAATACTCTAAGTTGAACAATTTTGATAAATTGATGGTAGTGTATGACTGTCTAGAAGTTCGGACAATCCGTACGTTTACTGTCAGCTATACGGCATAATCTTACGGACAAATTTATCTAAATAAACTGATATTTACTATATTTGAAAATTAGATTTAAAAAAATATACATTATTAATTATGGAATTTTTTAAAAAGAAAATACTCTTGAATATGAAAATGATTTTAAACATATAAAAATCGTTTATTTAACCATTTTTATTTTTTAACGGCATATTTATATCGTCGTGATGGATCTCCCACGACCTGAGTATAATCAACTTTAAAAAACAAACTCTTCAATGGCAGAAATCATTAAAACCCATTCAACAAAAATAAAACATTTCTTATAAAAGTATTGTTTCTTCTTTTCTACATGTAAAAATAACAAAGTGTGTACACTGTCGGTACCGGTAAAAAAATGGACGGCACCGTTAAACCAAAATTACCAGTACCGAAAATTTTTGGTTTACCAGCTGTTTTTAAATCATATTTTAAACATACCCCTTTCCAACGTCCCGTGGGGGGGGGGGGGCAACCCTTTGATTGGTCACAGAAATAATGATTTTCAAAGCCCTACACCTTTCCAACGTCTCGTGGGGGATGGAAAGGCTCCCCTATGACTGATCACAGAAATAATGTTCGGGGTTTCTCTTAATGGGATATTCTAGTGATTTATATAAATATATTTTTTCGCTTGTGAAATGTTTTTAGGTGAGGAACAATCTTCGAAGACAAACGAGAGTGAACATAACCTTAATCTGTCAGATCATTCTATCAGTTTTTGCAATCCTGCTTCTTACTCCTCTCATTTTCTTATATAAAATCATTTTCCAACTTCAATTTTCATTTCCTTTTCTAAGTTTCATTTATTATAAATCCACCTGCTTTACTAAAATTAACAGTCAGTGGTTTTCCCCTATTGGAAATTCCGACGTCGGAAACGACGTAGTAAACTACGTAGAAAATGACGTCATAAACTACGTATAAACCGACGTCGTATACTACGTGTGAACGACGTCGGAAACTACGTAAGAAACCACGTAGGAAACTAGGTCGGAAATTGGGATAGCAAACGACGTCGGTTCCGACGTCGTTTCATACGTGGTTTCCGACGATGTTCCATATGTAGCTTAAGACAATAGAATATCATTTCCAGACACTGGTAATCGTTTGCAATGAAACAAGATTATATATTTAGTAAAATTATTAATTTGAAGTCGTTGGAGTTACAATATTTTAAGTATCTATCAGGTAGCACCTTCAGTAGCAATTGTCTTTTATTATTGATTCTAATAATTATATTATTATAGAAATAGTTTTCGTGGTGCCGTAAACAACGTCAGAAACGACGTAGTAAACCACGTATTAATCGACGTCGTAAACTACGTATGCATCAAAGTCGAAAACTACGTATGGAACGACGTCGTAAACTACGTATGGAAGGACGTCGTAAACGACGTATGAAACGACGTCGAAACCTAAGTTGTTTACTATCCCAATTTCCGACGCAGTTTCCTACGTCGTTCCTTCCGTAGTTTCCGACGTCGTTCAACACGTAGTATACGATGTCGGTTCATACGTAGTTTACGACGTCGGAATTTTCAATAGGGCCACATTCTTTTGCAAAATGGAAAATAAATATCAAATTAAAAGAAATGTTTCAAGTCCGTACTTTTAGCCCGGCCGTGTAGTCAAAGCTAAGCGTACGGGCAGTCTGTACGTTTAGACAGACCGTGCAGTAAAAGCTAAATATACGGACAGTCCGTACTTTTAGCCCGGACGTGTAGTCAAAGCTAAACGTACGGACAGTCCGTCACTTTAGACTCGGCCTAAATGATAACAAATTTTTATGCGGCAATTTACCATCGCAAAGTAAGGATGACTTTAAATTTTAGCCCCCCTCCCCCTATTGTAAGGATTCGTAAGATTTTTATTTTTTTTACTCAATATATCAATTATTTTGACTGTAAACGAGATTTCAAGGGATTTCAACAATTTTTGGGTATTTCGAACGATTCCAAAGGATAACGAGAGAGGTTTCACAGATATCAAAAGATTTTGAAAGATTTCAAGAGTATGAAGACATTTCCTACCAAGCATTTCCAAGAATTTCCAAAACCTACAATTTCACAAAGAAATCTCAATTTTTCAAGGGATTTTACACGATTTTATGGGATTTTAAGGAGTTAAATCAGATTTCGACTGGTTTTACGTGATTTCAAGAAATATCGAAGAATTAATGGGATTTCGAAAATTTGAGGTGATTTGATAAAAGTTCAAAAGATTTTAAGGGATTTTATTAACGGATTTCGAGAGATTCAAAGGGGTTTTGACGATTTCACGGGATTTCAAATAAAGATCCCACGGATTTTAAAGATTTGAATGTATTTTAAAGGCAATTCAAATATTTTAAGGGATCTCGTAATATTTCGAAACATTGCACGGAACTTCAAGGATTTTAACTTATTGTTTAGAAATTTTAATGGATTTCAACGGATTTCAAAGATTTAGAAGAGATTTTTATGAGATTTTAAAGATTTCAAGGAATCTCACAGAATTTCAAGGAATTTTCATTTCAAAGGCTTTACATGATTTAAAAAATTTATAGGGATATACCAATTTCTAAAAGAATTCATGAAAGGTGTACACCACCAGATTTTAAGAATGGTTAATTCCTCGACTATGGACGAATATATAAATATGAAATATTACATAATAAAAAAGAAAGAAAACAATCAATGATGTAATGTGTGTAATAGTATAAAAAGTAATTTCAATATCCAAATATTAGCATATTTAAAATATATAATTAGAAATAGGAACCTTACGTAAGAA